>CM029022.1:72777285-73057206 GCA_016801055.1 Panax notoginseng
TAATGGAGTTTTACTTGCCTGTCAATAGGAATTCCTGTAGTGATAGTAGTACAAATGATCCTTAGACTTGAGATCATCATAGTATCTTATATATAATGAATTATACTTTGACTTATTCCTTAAGACTCTTAGAGTATATCAAATGGCATGCTTGGGTATAATAAGTTATATATGAAGATAATGAATGATCAATAAAGAATCTACCACTTCTAGTAAAAGAAGAGAAATATCCTATGTGATTCGATAAATGACAACTCAGGAATCCTTGGCCAATGTGGAATGAAATTAGAAAGTAGTTTCTAATTTGCATTCATTAGGAGTTATGCATTTAGGAATCAAAATACATATAATTAAATAAAATAAGACTTGACAGTAATTTCATGTTTTATATTTAATTGGGACATTGTATGGTGGAAGGATTGAATTGTACGGTAACTATTTACTCAAATGTTCTTTTATGATTAATGTTGAAATCTATATTATCTGGAAAGTCGTTGATCGCTAGGGAGGCTTATCCCTATTGTAGAATAAATTTTTATTTATTTAAATAAATTAATAGTTTAATTTATTAATTTAAATAAGATTAGAATTGTTCTAATTGATTTATTCACAACCGGTTTAATATGGAGAACCTAAAGGGTCACACCATAAAAGGAAGAATAATTTTTTACGAAGTTAATGGCATAATCGTAATAATATGTTAAATATATTTAATTTAATCTATGGTGATAGAATAAATTAAATAGCTTAATATTTATTATTTAATATTTTAGAAATATTAAATATAAATTAATAAGAGGAATCTTATTAATATTATTACAATTATTATTATTTTAATTTCTAAAAGAGTTTAAGAATTAATTTAATATAAGTACTCTCATTTATTTCTAATAGGATTAGGAGGAAAAATTTGTTAAAGGAGTTTAATTAATTATCCCTAATATGATTAGGGAGCCCATTTAATTAAAAATGTTTAATTAAATAAATAATACCTTATTTTAATAGGGTTACCTGATATCTTTATAAAAGGAGTTTATATCAGATATTAAATATACGAAATTCCAATAGTTGGAGAGTGTGCCCCCTTTTCTATAGAGATAGGAAAAACTAGGGTTTGAGCCAATACACCATTCTTCTTGAAAATTCTTCTTCCTTGGTGGATCACCTCTAGAGGCCATACACTTGGGTGACTTACATTGATCAAAGGAAGGAATCTACCCGGAGATTCAAGGAGATCGCGGAGAAGTAGGAGGTGAACTCGTACCTGAGGAAGCTCGTTTCTACAAGGTATGATTTCATAATTTCTTATTCTTCGTTTAATTAATAATATGCATAAAGGATGATCCGGGTAATTGGTTTGTGAAAAATTTTAAAATCTGATTTTATTTTGCTTCCGCTAATTTTGCAATTTGATTGCTACTTTGATCTCCACAAAACCTAACAACTTAGAGAAAGGAGAATATATTATATAGCAGGAAAAGAAAATAAAATGGAAATAAGCCATGGAGTATATTTGCCAAACATGGCTTAAACTCTTGGTATTTTCTAACTGCTGAGACTTTGGGTCTCTTGGTAACGCTAGTAACTGAACGCTTAAACTTTCACACGTTATTTCATTTGACATGTTAGGGTTCATAGAGTGAGAGAGAAATAGGAGTTCTCTGTGAAATTAGAAGAGAGCTTTGGAGGATCAAGGAAGAAAAAGGAGATTAATCAATTAATCTTCACCATATAATCAATCTAGAGAAGATTTAAGAGGTAAGAGAAGAATTCTAAAACTTTTAGTAGCTTTTCTTAAAGTTCTTCACTGTTAGAATTATTTTTGGTAGAATGAAGTAATGAAAATCCTGATTATTTGTTGTTGGATAATATGTTAGTATTGTCTATAAGAGACATTAGAGCCAATAAATATGAATTTTTGTAAAATTGGCCTTTTGGGTTTTGTTGTATAAGTTATGGTCTATTTTAGAGGCTAATTTGATCATGCTCACATGTTTAAGGCTGTTAATTGATGGGTGTATATTGTTCTACTCTGAGAAATGAAAACAACCCAAGTTGAACGTAAAACGAATCCGTAGTGAATGAATTCGCTAAATATGTTTAAAACATGAAAAATTAGCATGAACATTGAATTGAAACCCTTAAAATGAATTGTTAATGTTCTTGAAGTGTTATAATTATTCTGTAGATGAGTAGTTCAGTGTTTCACGAGTTCATAGAGTCGAAAACCAACTAATTCTGACTTAAAATGAAGAAGTTATGAAGATTTAAAGCATGCACATTGAGAAAACTGTAATCTGGGTGTAGCCAAGCGCGGTCGCATGGCACAGCAGTGCGGGCGCACAGCTGGGTGCTGCCAATGGCGCGGACGCGCTGAAGTGTGAAGGAATTGGGCACGGCCGCGCCAAAAATGTGTTAAGTGTGACTACTTTCACCTATTTTGGTAAAACGGCCATAACTTTTTCATACAAACTTTTATTGAGGTGATTCAAGATGATTCAGAACGAGGACGAATAGACCTACAACTTTTATGCTTTACATTTTTCAATTTGAGGTCGTTAGAATGGGTCAAAATGGCCATCTTTTAGAGTATTATGTTTTTAGAGGCAATTGGAGGGCGTCGGGCATGCACGTATGCAAGTGTAGTGCTTCTGACGATAAAAGATATTGTTCTTGTAACGCCCCCAAATTCAGGTACTTGAAACCCGAATTCGATGTTTTACGATACCATTTCTACGAACGAAATAATACTAATAATAATAACAATAATATGAATATATATCAAACTTAATTTACATACATCAGAGTCTGAATCCTAGGTACGCGACCTTTAAACATTCATTACATGATACTTAATATATATATTATTCTTATCTTAATAGAGTCAAACTATTACATAGTATATCACCAACTTATTCTGCAACATTTCCTTTTCCTTTGTTCTTAATCGAGCCTTCGGGTTGTTCATACTTAGCTGAAAATATTTTAAATTAAGCAAGGATGAGCACTTGGGTGCCCAGCAAGTAATAGGAATTATAAATACTAGCTGAAAGGATTAAATATTTTCTTTGTACGACACTTCTACAATGAATCAACAGTTGTGAAGTAAGCTGAACCAATAATAACAATATATTAATTCTATATTAAATTTTTGAAACTACGTACTGACTATAACTTGAGATTAGTCGACAGACTATGAACATTATTTTCAATTTTTTAAAAGGTTAAACAAAACTTCATCTGCAAACTGTCATAACTTACGGGCACGAGGGGTGATCAGCATGTTATGCCCTATATTGATCAATACTACATGCAAGAACGATGTTATCGTTCATCTATTCGCCTTTGGAGCATAAAAGTTTTCCATGTGCGGGATGTTCATACTTAGTCGGGAATCCGAACCAAAATAATTTGGTCGGATAATAATAAGGTTTTATCTTGTTCAAAAATATTTCTAAGTTTGTGTCTAGCCAAAGTAAATAGCTTAGACGACTTTGAAATTAACGTATACATAATAGAATTTAATAAACATATATCAACATGTGATTAAATACAATGATTATCCAAGTGAGGACACTTGTATAACTATATTTAGAAATTAATGAACAAAATAAATATCTGAATTATACATTAATATTGTACTGATAAATAATGATCGGATACATAATCGATAATAATAGAGTTAATAATCTAGTTCAATGATAATACAATTTTAAAACTTTCTTACTTACGTCCATTGTATAAAGTAAATGCAAAGGTAGGATACTTGTCTGGTCTGTTGCTTACAATACGCAACTTAGTTTTATCATTTATATAGCAATCTATCAGTAATAAGATCATTTTACTGATTAGAATAACATATCATAACATATAATACTGCTTATTGTAGTCATCACATAACCTAATCACATTGTCACACATGTTTAACAGTCATTGGATTACAAACAAACACGTATCTAATCAAATTATCTAAGTCCAGATCAATTTCTGAAACATGTCGGTGTACCGACAGCTTTATCGGGTAATTATCGAGTCTAAAACTCTATCCTGTAATTCAATATTCGTTTAGATATTTTAAATATCAGTCGTATTATTTTTCAATGCCTTATAATAATTTTTAAATAATTATTATAACTTATCATTATTTTTCAAACACTGTAATTATTTTTAAATGATTTAAATATTTCATAATTCTATTATCATTAATATTTAATTAATATTAAATTATTAATGAAACCATTGCCAAAATATTAAAGTTATTTATAATAACTCAAAATATTTTTAAAACATTTTTATTACCCTTAAATGATTTTTAAAATAATTAAAATCATTTTTAAATACTTATCATTAATATTTAAATATTAATGTACTATTTATCAAAATATTAAAAGTCATTAATTATAACTTAAAATATTTTTATTTCATTTATATCCTTTTTTAAATAATTTTTAAATCAGTAAAATCATTATAAAACTATTTATTTAATATAATTATTATATAACTCTAATATCATTTCATATTAAATTATTATTAAAATTTACCTTTAAATATCAAAAATTATATTTTATAACTTAAAATATTTTTAAAACATTTATTTTCATTTAAAATGATTTTTCTAATATTAAAATAATTTTTAAACTAATTTATTTAATATAATTATTAAATAAATATAATATTATTAATATTAAATAATTAATGAAATTTGCTTTAAAATATTAAAAGTTATATTTTATAACTTAAAATATTTTTAAATACTTTATTATCATTTAAAATGATTTTTAATATAATAAAATTATTTTCAATTAATTTATTTAATATATTTATTAAATAAATTAAATATCAATATTATTTAAATAAATACTAATATTTATGAAAAATATGTCAAATTATTAAAAGTTAATTTTTATAACTTAAAAATAATTTTTAAAATAATTTTTATAATTTTCAGAAATTAATTTCTATTGTTAAATAATTTTTGGAAATTTAATTAATTAAAATTAATAAAACTGTCGCTATAGGCCTTTAGCGACAGAAAGTATAGCCTATTGTGTTCTTGAGCCTTCAAAGTCAGTTTTTGAGTTAGCTTGTTTGACCAAGCATAGATCTTAGATCTTAAAGTTTCTGAGCATGTTGTTAGTCAGATCTTGTAGTGCTAGTGTAAGACTACATAATCCAACAGCAAACATGATCAAACAACACGTAACCGAGAAGATCTGATCGTCCAAAGTGGCTGTCAGAGCTATTCTTCATTTCTGGGTTTGCCCAAAAATGAAGAACAGTTTGAGTGGCCACTTTTGGGCTTCCAAAACATGCAATCTATATGATGTTTTTATGATCTAAAAGTTTCAGTGTGTAGCCAACATGCAAGTAAAGAGATCCATTACATAAAACCCATCTAACAACATTACAGCAACAAGATATGTGCCAGTCAACCATTGTCAAAAATCACGTTCTTGATTTTCTGGAAATTCCAAAAAACCGAAATCGTGATCATCCGAGCTAGTTTAACCATCAATATCATTAAATCTGTACGTCATTTAGGTGATCTATAGTCCTTAATCGGTAGTCTAACTACCATACTATAACTTGAATACAACAACAAACATAAATTAGTAAACACAAGAGAGATCTAGAGGCATAAAGAAGCTGTCAGACGGTTCTGGGCCCGTTTCTGGGTTACCCAGAAACGTTCGGTCATGGCCGGTCAACGGCCTTTGACCAACAATATCTTGAAATCTGTTAATACTATGACCTTGATTCAAGTTCCAATTTAAAAAATACTACAAGATCAAAGCTTAAAACAACCAAAAACATAAACAGAGAAAGATCTACATGGTCTGACATTAGGCTGTCAGACACAAAATATTTTTTTTTTTCAGATTTTGAAAAACTTTAATTTCGAGTACTTAGATGTTATGGATCTACAAGATACTAACCTAGATCATTGATTAACACTACATAAAACATATTACAACACATAAAAACCACTTTTAACAGAAGATCAAGGGGAAAATTTTTTATTAGGGTTTTATACCTTTAATTTGTAGCGAGTACTCGTGGGGCTTGATTTGACTGATATATGAAGGAAATTTCGGAGGTTTTAGAGAGAGAAGCTCTAGGATATGTGTTTGTGCAAAAATAAGCTTGAAAATGGTTTTTCTCTCTCTAATTTCATATATATATATATATATGACTTGCAATGCACATGGTGTTAGGTTTGTAATATTCTTGAACGCAATCGAATTGCACAATTTAAGCGAAAACGTGAAAATCAGAGTTTTAAAATTTTATGAACCATATACCCGGATCACCCTTTATGCACAATTATTAATTAAACGAAAATATGAAGAACAAAATCACACCCTTGAATATTCGAGCTTCCTCAGGTACAAGTTCACCTCCAATCTTTTTCGCGTTCAACTTGAATCCACCGGGTTTAGTTCATTCCTTTGATCAACGTTAGCCACACAAGTGTTTGGCCTCTAGAGGTGATCCATCAAGAAAGAATAAAGATTCAAGAAGATGGGTGTTTGGTAAAACCCTAATTTTTCTATCTCTCATAGAAAAGGAGCGTACTCTCCAACAATTGGAATTGCGTATATTGATATCTGATATAAGACTCTTCTTATTTATAGATATGGGCAACCCTCCTTAACAATTAAGGAATTGGATTTTATTTTAATTAATTAAACTCCTTTAATTAATTAGGCTCCCAATCTTATTAGGAATAATTAATTAAAATCTTTTAATTAATTAGCCTCCTAATCTTATTAGGAATATATGAGAGTACTTTTATTAATTAATTCCCAAACTCCTTTAAGAATTAAATAATAATAATAGTAATAATAATAATAAGACTCCTCTTATTAATTTATATTTAATATTTCTAAAATATTAAATAATAAATATTAAGCTATTTAATTTATTCTATCAACATAGATTAAATTAAATATATTTAACTTATTATTACGATTATGCCATTAACTTCTTAAATAATTATTCTTCCTTTTATGGTGTGACCCTTTAGGTTCTCCATATTAAACCGGTTGTGAATAAATCAATTAGTACAATTCTAATCTTATTTAAATAAATAAATTAAAATATTAATTTATTTAAATAAATAATATTTATTCTACAATAGGGATAAGCCTCCCTAGCGATTAACGACTTTCCAAATAATATAGATTTCAACATTAATCATAAAAGAACTTTTGAGTAAATAGTTACCGTACAATTCAATCCTTCCACAATACAATGTCCCAATTAAATATAAGACATAAAATTATTGTCAAGTCTTATTTTATTTAATTATATGTATTTCGACTCTTAAATGCTCAACTCTAAATAATGCAAATTAGAAACTCCTTTCTAATTTTATTCTGCCTTGGCCAATGACTACTGAGTTGTCATTTATCAAATCACATAGGACATTTCTCTTCTTTTACTAGAAGTGACAGATTCTTTATTGATCATACATTATCTCCATATACGACTTATTATAGCCAAGCATACCTTTTGATATACCCTAAGGGTCTTAAGGAATAAGTCAAAGTATAACTCATCATACACAAAATACTGTGATGATCTCAAGTCCAAGGATCACTTGTACTACTATCACTACAGGAATTCCTATTGACAGGCAAGTAAAACTTCATTAGGTATTCCTTAGCGAGCCACGTTCAGTGAACTTATTCTCCAATAAGCACATACATACTTACTTTAGTGTCTCCACACAAATGATCATGAGATCAATCATCCTCATCCAATGAGCAAGCAACGTATGTACCAATCTATCCGGATTCACTAATTCCCAATTTAGTAATCCAACGATTGGGAACTATTTTAGTTTTAAGCTTTCTAAGAATTTAGATCTCATTAGAATGATCATCATCATTATTCTAAAAGCATTGCTTAAAACTATGTGTTTATCACATATTATAAAATAGCATCATGTAGATAATTAAAAACCTTTAATAAATTAATACTTTTTATTAATAAATGAATAAGATTGTTACAAAGTATATGCTTTATCATCAAACATGATTGGCTTGTGTGCATACTACTTTCACATGGCTGATATATTTAGGCTGATTTGTTGGAGATTTTTTGTCAGAAGGTCAACATGTTAGGTCACCAACTCCAAGATTTGGTAGGATTTGCAAGCAAGCTTAATAAAGAATAAAAAAGGGCATTTTGGACAATTAATTTGTGATTTTAATGGCACTTTGGTCATTTGGCAAACCCTTAGGGTTTTACCTTTAGGGTTTAACCCTAAGGTTTAGCACAAAAATTGTAGGATTTCCAACTAGGTTTTAAAATAAAAATTTTTAGTTTCTAAATTATAAAAATTAAGGTTTCTTTAATTAGATTAGATTTCTAATTACATTATACATGAACATTAGGGCTTAAAGTCCACTAATTAACATTTAGCTTACAATTAACAATTAGGGTTACCAATTTAGCAATTTAGGGTTTTAAATTAGAAGTTAGGGTTTTTAATTTACAATTAGGGTTTTCCATAATTAGGGTTTCTAGTAAATTAGAATTTTACCTAATTAAGTATAATACCTATAATTATTTACATTAACACGATTACCAAACAACTTAAACAATTCTTAAAGTCGTAATTGACTTTTCGAATTAGGGTTAACAAATTAAAAATAGGGTTTTGACATGCTACACCATAATTGACTAACCATTATCAGTCTACGCATAAAGTACATATTTATAGCACTGATATACAAATAATATTGTATTATTATTCTCATTCCTTGATTAAAAATCTAAAATTAGGGTTTGGATTCCATATCTGATTTATCTTGCATATAAAACATTATTAATTAAGTTAAAATGATTAACTTAATAACATGTACTAAAATTCATATAATAAAATAATTATTAAAATAATTCCAATAATCCTTTCCATATATTATCAAATAATATATAAACATATTTTCATGGAAAATAAGAAATAAAAATATTTTCATTACCAATTTAATTTATTATAAGATTATAATTTATAATGATCATTAATTCTAAAATAAAATCATTTGTAATTATTCATGTAATAAATATATTTTATTTATCACATAAATATATATACTTTACTTTGCACTTATTCTCACATTTAGAATAATAGAAAAAAATTATATGCAAAATTTCTTATTTAATTATATAGAAAATATCGGGTTATTACATTCACCCTCCCTTATAAAGATTCCGTCCCCGGAATCGCCGTTTTAAAACCTATACATACAGGGGTACATAGCATACAAAATCATTGTAAGTAGATCTTGATCATATTTGATCGAAATGATCTTTAACTATTCAACGTAAAGCTTGCCAATCTGATTAAACAGAAAATTTGATTTCTAATAGAACTCAAATTCCTCCTTCAAAATTTCTTTATAAAATAATTTACTATATTTAAGAAAATTATGTATACGAAAATAAAAGTTATACGAATAATACCTGGAGTTCTATTACCAGCTGCCATGGTATCCTGGACCGTCATGTTGAAGACTCTCGCAGTTGATTTCGTTGGCTTGTTTGATGACGTTGGTCTCGTGATCGCCAGAGTCCCGCTGCCCTTCTCCGTGTTTATGCTTCCTCCCTCCATTCTCCGTTTCGGACAGTCCTTCACCTTATGCTCCATTGACCAACATATAAAATAACCAGTGTTCATCCTTGGATTGGGGTAGTTGGGAGATATATGTCCCTCCTACCCACACTTGTAGCATACAAACTTTCCCTTCAGACATTCCCCAGAGTGGTTCTTTCCATAGTTTCCACACTGCACAGCTTGCTTCTTAACACCTTCCTGCTTGACCTGAACATTCCCAAAGTTGTTCACCTTCCTCTTTCCATTTCCACTCCTACTCCCACTATTAATTTTCACCTTCCCAACTCCTTCAACCTTACCTTTGTTGCTCCTTTCCTTGTTATAGAGGCTCATGGCCTCACTCCCCTCCTCAGCTATAATATCTTTTTCCGTAAGTGCTGCAAAAGTGTTGATCTGCAACACTGCCACCTTGTTGTAGAGCCAGGGTTTTAATCCTAGCTTAAATCTCCTTGCCTTTCTAGCCTCCGTATCAACTTGATGCAGAGCGAACCTAGCCAACACATTAAATTTTGCGGCGTATTCTGACACCGTCATATTGTCATGTTTTAATTTCATAAACTTCACCTCCATCCTAGCCTGCATACTAGATGAAAAATAATTTTTGAAAAACAAAGTTTTGAACCTATCCCAAGTAACTATTCCTTCTCCTGCCCTCGCCTGATTTGCTTCCCACCAAAAGTTTGCCTCCCCTTTCATCATGTAGGTGGTAAAAGCGGTCTTTTACCCCTCATCTACCCTAGCTATTACAAACACCTTTTTAATTTCCTTAACCCAAGTCTGGGCTTCTACAGGGTCAGTTGTCCCTTTGAATTCTAACGGTCCTACAGCCTTAAAATCTTTGAAATTTGCCAAGCGATTGTCTAGCTGGTTTCCCGCGGCTGGTATTCCTTGTTGTATAGCCTGAGCTATCATGTTTGCAAAGTTTTGCATTGGATCTGGTTGTTGTCCTCCAGCGTTGTTGACAGATTCTTCTGCCCTTTGGTTTCGAGTTCGACGTCTTGGCGGCATTATCTGATTAAATAAAATCATAAATTTAACTTACATTCTAAACCTTATTATATAAGTTTAATATATTAAACTTATTTCATTACTCAAAACATAGATTTATATTTATTTAACGAATATTTTTCATATCAAAGCACATACTGCTTTAAACATCAGCTATCCCTTTGTGACCACAAAAGTCGGATTCGCTACTACAGCTTATACAAAGTTGGGAATATTACACAGACATAATAATCATACATATTACATTAAACACACCTACACAACAGAACCTATACTACCTATTCACGCCTTTTTCTTGATCTTGGACAACCTTTCACTTGATGACCTTCTATCCCACAAATAAAACATGCACCTAGCTTATAGGCGGGACAATAAAGAGAGAGATATGTCCCTCATAGCCACAAATGTAACATATCTTTTTCCATTTCTTCTTATCGAATTTTCCTAAGTCGTGGTCTTTTATCTTTCTTTTCCCTTTCTTGCTCGGAGCTGCACACGCTTTGTTACTTTTGGCTCCCATTTGATCAATTTAGATTTTAAGCTTATCTTGTTCTTCCATTGTTTCTATTAACGCTTTTCGCAATTGACTATTTAACAACTTTTCTATTTCTCACAGCTATTCTAGAGAAGAAACCTTGTCCTTCAGATTCTGTACTTCCGTTGATGCTTGATCAGCTCCAACTTCAGTGTTTGAATCACTATCTGTCAGTTCCACCATTTTCGGATCTAATACTATATTTTCCAAAATAACCACCTCATCCGAGTTGTTTTTATTATGAGCCTCTATTTCAGCTATTGGCTTTGATATTAGTTCGGGTGTATGGATTTGATCCTTCTTCATGCTATAAACATATAACAAGCCTTTTCTACCAGACATCTATACACATAAATTATCCTGATTATCATTTAGTATATACACACAGTAAATAATAGTTTTATAGAAGTTATCTTTTATTTTGTTTGACGATGGATTTATTCAATTCATCTCCTTTTAAACCCTATATGAGTTATTTGTATTTTTAACGTTTCACTATATTCTAAGGTTATAGCCTAAGGTTTCTAACCCTAAGCTCTGATATCATCCTGTAACACCACCAAATTCAGGTACTTAAAACCCAAACTCGGTGCTTTACGATACCATTTTTATGAACAGAATAATACTAATAATAATAACAATAATATGAATATATATCAAACTTAATTTATATACATCAGAGTCTGAATCCCAGGTACACGGCCTTTAAACATTCATTACATGATACTTGATATATATATCATTCTTATCTTAATAGAGTCAAACTATTACATAGTATATCACCAACTTATTCTGCAACCTTTCCTTTTCCTTTGTTCTTAGTCGAGCCTTCGGGTTGTTCACACTTAGCTAAAAATATTTTAAATTAAGCAAGGATGAGTATTTGGGTGCCCAGCAAGTAATATCAATTATAAATATTAGCTGAAAGCATTAAATATTTTCCTTGTACGACACTTCTACAACGAATCAATAGTTGTGAAGTAAGCTGAACCAATAATAACAATATATTAATTCTATATCAAATTTTTGAAACTACGTACTGACTATAACTTGAGATTAGTCGACAGACTATGAATATTATTTTCTATTTTCGAAAAGGTTAAACAGAACTTCATCTGTAAACCGTCATAACTTACAGGCACGGGGGGTGATCAGCCCGTTATGCCATGTATTGATCAATACTACATGCAAGAACGATGTTATCGTTCATCTATCCGCCTTTGGTGCATAAAAGTTTTTCCATGTGCGGGATGTTCATACTTAGTTGGGAATCTAAATCAAAATAATTTGGTTGGATAATAATAAGGTTTTATCTTATTCAGCAATATTTCTAAGTTCGTGTCTAGCCAAAGCACATAGCTTAGACGGCTTTGAAATTAACGTATACATAATGTAATTTAATAAGTATATATCAACATGTGATTAAATACAATGATTATCCAAGTGAGGACACTTGTATAACCATATTTAGAAATTAACGAACAGAATAAAAATCTAAATTATACATTAATATTGTACTGATAAATAATGATCGGATACATAATCGATAATAAAAGAGTTAATAATCTAGCACAATGATAATAAAATTTTAAAACTTTCTTACTTACGTCCATTGCATAAAGTAAATGCAAAGTTAGGATACTTGCCTGGTCTGTTGCTTACAATATGCAACTTAGTTTTATGTTTTATATAGCAACCTATCAGTAATAAGACCATTTTACTGATTAGAATAACATATCGTAACATATAATACTGCTTATTGCAGTCAGCACATAATCTAATCACATTGTCACACATGTTTAACAGTCATTGGATCACAAACAAACACATATCTAATCAAATTATCTAAGTTCAGATCAATTTCTGAAATATGTCGGTGTAGTGACGGCTTTATCGGATAATTATCGAGTCTAAGACTCTATCATGTAATTCAATATTCATTTTGATATTTTAAATATCAGTCGTATTATTTTTCATAGCCTTATAATAATTTTTAAATAATTATAATAATTTATCATGATTTTTCAAACACTGAAATTATTTTTAAATGATCTAAATATTAAATAATTATATTATCATTAATATTTAATTAATATTAAATTATTAATAAAATCATTGCCAAAATATTAAAGTTATTTATAATAACTCAAAATATTTTTAAAACATTTTTATTACCCTTAAATAATTTTTAAAATAATTAAAATCATTTTTAAATACTTATCATTAATATTTCAATATTAATATACTATTTATCAAAATATTAAAAATCATTAATTATAACTTAAAATATTTTTATTTCATTTATATCCTTTTTTAAATGATTTTTAAATCAATAAAATCATTTTAAAACTATTTATTTAATATAATTAATATATAACTCTAATATCATTTCATATTAAATTATTAATGAAATTTACCTTTAAATATCAAAAGTTATATTTTATAACTTAGAATATTTTTAAAATATTTATTTTTATTTAAAATAATTTTTCTAATATTAAAATCATTTTTAAACTAATTTATTTAATATAATTATGAAATAAATCTAATATCATTAATATTAAATAATTAATGAAATTTGCTTTAAAATATTAAAAGTTATATTTTATAACTTAAAATATTTTTAAATACTTTATTATCATTTAAAATGATTTTTAATATAATAAAATCATTTTTAATTAATTTATTTAATGTATGTATTAAATAAATTATATATCAATATTATTTAAATAAATACTAATATTTATGGAAAATATGTCAAATTATTAAAAGTTAATTTTTATAACGTAAAAATAATTTTTAAAATAATTTTTCTAATTTTCAAAAATTAATTTCTATTTTTAAATAATTTTTGGAAATTTAATTAATTAAAATTAATAAAACTGTCGCTATAGGCCTTTAATGACGGAAAGGGTAGCCTATAGTATTCTTGAGCCTTCAAAGTCAGTTTTTCGAGTTAGCATGTTTGACCAAGCATAGATCTTAGATCTTAAAGTTTCTGGGCAAGTTGTTAGTCAGATCTTGTAGTGCTAGTGTAAGATTACATGATTCAACAACAAACATGATCATACAACACATAACCAATGAGATCTGATCGTCCAAAGTGGCTGTCAGAGCTGTTCTTCATTTCTGGGTTTGCCCAGAAAAGAAGAACAGTTCGAGTGACCACTTTTGGGCTTTCACAACTTGCAATCTATATGATGTTTTTATGTTCTAAAAGTTTCAGTGTGTAGCCAACATGCAAGTGAAGAGATCCATTACATAAAACCCATCTAACAACATTACAACAACAAGATCTGTGCCAGTCAACCATTGTCAGAAATCACGTTCTTGATTTTCTGGAAATTCCAGAAAACCGAAATCGTGATCATCCGAGCTAGTTTGACCATCAATATCATTAAATCTGTACGTTATTTAGGTGATCTATATTCCTTAATCTGTAGTCTAACTACCATACTATAACTTGAATACAACAACAAACATAAATCAGTAAACACAAGAGAGATCTAGAGGCATAAAGAAGCTGTCAGACGGTTCTGGGCCCGTTTCTGGGTTACCCAGAAATGTTCGGTCATGGCCGGTCAACGACCTTTGACCAACAATATCTTGAAATATGTTAATGCTATGACCTTGATTCAAGTTCCGATTTAAAGAGCTTATAGCATTCTTCAAGACCAAAGCTTAAAACAACCAAAAACATAAACAAAGAAAGATCTACAGGGTCTGACATTAGGCTGTCAGACACAATAATTTTTTTTCCAGATTTTGAAAAACTTTAATTTCGAGTACTTAGATGTTATGGATCTACAAGATACCAACCCAGATCATTGATTAACACTACATAGAACATATTACAACACATAAACACAACTTTTAACAAAAGATCAAGGGTCAAATTTTTTATTAGGGTTTTATACCTTTAAGCACAAATTCTTGAATCTATGCCTCTGATTTGTTGTGAGTGTTAGTGGGGCTTGATTTGTGACTGATATATGAAGGAAATTTCGTAGGTTTTAGAGAGAGAAGCTCTAGGATATGTGTTTGTGCAAAAATAAGCTTGAAAATGGTTTTTCTCTCTCCAATTTCATATATATATATATATATATATATATATATATATATATATATATATATATATATATATGACTTGCAATGCACATGGCTGATATATTTAGGCTGATTTATTGGAGATTTTTGTCACAAGGTCAACATGTTAGTCACCAACTCCAAGATTTGGTAGGATTTGCAAGCAAGCTTAATAAAGAATAGAAAAGGGCATTTTGGACAATTGATTTGTGATTTTAATGACACTTTGGTCATTTAGCAAACCCTTAGGGTTTGACCCTAAGGTTTAGCACAAAAATTGTAGAATTTTCAACTAGGTTTTAAAATAAAAATTTTTAGTTTTCTAAATTATAAAAATTAAGGATTCTTTAATTATATTAGGTTTCTAATTACATTATACATGAACATTAGGGCTTAAAGTCCACTAATTAACATTTAGCTTACAATTAACAATTAGGGTTACCAATTTAGCAATTTAGGGTTTTAAATTGGAAATTAAGGTTTCTAATTTATAATTAGGGTTTCCCATAATTAGGGTTTCTAGTAAATTAGAATTTTACCTAATTAAGTATAATACCTATAATTATTTACATTAACACAATTACCAACCAACTTAAACAATTCTTAAAGTCGTAATTGACTTTTTGAATTAGGGTTAACAAATTAAAAATAGGATTTTGACATGCTACACCATAATTGACTAACCAATATCAGTTTACTCATAAAGTACATATTTATAGCACTGATATACAAATAATATTGTATTATTATTCTCATTCCTTGATTAAAAATTTAAAATTAGGGTTTGGATTCCATATCTTATTTATCTTGCATATAAAACATTATTAATTAAGTTAAAATGATTAACTTAATAACCTGCACTTAAATTCATATAATAAAATAATTATTATAATAATTCCAATAATCCTTTCCATATATTATCAAATAATATATAAACATATTTTCATCGAAAATAAGAAATAAAAATATTTTCATTACCAATTTAATTTATTATAAGATTATAATTTATAATGATCATTAATTCTAAAATAAAATTATTTATAATTATTCATGTAATAAATATATTTTTATTTACCACATAAATACATAAACTTTACTTTGCACTTATTCTCACCTTTAGAATAAAAAATATTATATGCAAAATTTCTTATTTAATTATATAAAAAATATCGGGTTATTACAGTTCTAAGTTATAAAACATGAATGTTAGTCAATATAATTATGCTTAACATTAATAAATGATGTATTAGGTAAGTTGTATAAGCATAATAAGCAAACACAAGAGAGACAAATCGGGCGTGTGACGAATAAACGTCGAAACGCCGTGACAAGTGTTAATGAATGTAAAAAGTGTTTTAAGTCAAATGAAATGAATATTATAAGATATTAAATGGGGTTAATATAAAACCAATAATGATTCCTAGCAAAGACTTAAACACTTGAATGAACTTCAAGTATGAAATATAGTGGGATGTAAGTCGAAAGTTAACACAATCAAATTGAACATTGTGTATTGATAATAGGAAGGGTTATGAGATATAGAATAAAGTTTACATTACAACTACTATGCATTGCTATGTGACTAAAAGTTGATGTGTGTGATTATATTATTGTGTAGGGCACGTGAAGTGCAGATAGCTGTAAGCTGTTAAACAATTATTAGTAAACAACGATCAAGGCAAGTCTTTCAGTTCCTATTTGCTATGTGAACTTGATGATTAACTGTTTTAAATCTTTATTGCAAAGAGCATGATGTGTTATATATATGTTGAAAGTATGAAACGTTAAAGTTAATTTATGACTACGTTGATTGAGTATTGAATGTTGATTGAGTATTGAATGTTGATTGAGTAAGGAAATCAATCTTTATACTTGTTATGTGAATTGCAGCATGTATGTTATGTTAGTCCAATGATTATGAGATAAATGTTTAGCATGTTATTATGTGCTACGTGATGCATGAAAATTGTTAGATTTTGCTGAGCTGTCGAGCTCAACCTTGCAAATAACCACTTTTGCAGGTTAAGTATTCAAGGTAATGCTATGTGATATTTGAAAGACATGAATCAGGTGTAATGTATGAAGATTTAGATACTTTAGCTAAAGTTTTTATTTCTTTAAACCATAATTAGGGTTCATGAGATGTACTCAATATTTTATGATGTATATTTTATGTTGAGTTATAAAATTAAAGTTTGAGTTGTCCAATGTATAAAGGATATCGATTTGTTATGTAAGTATATATACATTAACTCTGATAAAGTGAATCATGGATTATATATGATTCAAAGACATGTAAATGATAAAAGTTTTGATTCAGGGAATTAAAGTAAGAAGATAGAAACGTTTAAATTATTCCGCATTTTATTAAGTGTAACATCGAATAATGATTTAAAAATCAAAAGTTAGACATGTTATTAATGAACAAAGTCGATAATTAAATTGTATGAATTTTGGAATCGTTACAGTTGGTATCAGAGCTAGGTTATAAACCTTAGGTAAGAGTACCCTAGGCTATAACCTTAGAGAGTAAAGGAGAATATGATAAAGAATAAACTTAGATAGAGTTTGATTAATAAGAAATAAATTTAAGAAATGTATAGAGAATGGATTAAAATATATATGAGAAGGTTCAAAGAGGAATTTTGAAGACTTGTAAAAGACATGAATATGGAGTTACCTGACTCTAGTAGTAAGATGTTAAGTGTTATTAAATAGACGATGTCTACAAGATGAAGGTGATTAAAGTAATAATAAGGAACTCAAATAGAGTTTAATTGATGATAAATTTAGAATGCTTATGAAACAAGTTAAGATAATATATGTGGGTTCAAAGAAGAACCCGAAGAGTTAAAATTGAGTTGAATAATTATAAGACAACATAATTAAAGAGGAAGTAATTAGGATCGTGAAACCAAAACGATCATAGAATAAGAAAGAAATCATAAAGAAGATGATTGTAGAATAAGATCACGACGTGATCTGGTTAAGTTGTAAAATGATAGATGATATGTAATGAGTGAATAGTTATAGCTGGATAATATAAAAGAATGTACTATAAAATAGTACGAGGCAAACTCACGAGGAGTTATAAATGATGAGATACGAAAAATTCGTATCGAGTAAATAACAAGTTATGGGCAACATAGAGTTAGGTGGAATTTCAATTAAGGACTCATGTGATGGCTGAGTTGTACAAATCTTTGTATGGGCGAGGGTTTTGTGCTTAAACTCAATTTATCACATTGATAATCATTGGAATGTTGGTGTCGCGCTATCAATGTATATGTGGTGAAAAGGTGATTCTTTTCTTATGTGTATATTTGATAGTTAGAGACTATAAGATTAGTAAGATTTATTAGGATTAGGTGCGAGTTCTTAAAACTCATACTTATGGTAAGTTCGTGACTCATAATCATATGGTATGTTTTGAACCCCTCAGCAAATGAATGCTTATGGTCTAACTAGGATAAGTTCTTGAACTTATATTATTGTGACAAGTTACTAAACTTCCAAAGTGTGCTAAGTTTAATGAACTATACTGGGTATAGAAAACTTCTGAGGTAAGAACTAAGAATTTCTGGTATGATGAGCATTGATGGTGCTAAAGATTAGTAGAATGATTAAGTAACGAGGCATTGGAGTAAGAATTTAAGATGATGGAGGAAAATGGGATATTCTAGATCTTCTAGCTTTGCTAGATTTTCAAAATTTATTGACTTCGTGCTGATGTTTGCACTTCTGTTTTCTTAAAAAACATTAGATCAAATGATTGAACTAGTGAGTTTTTAAAAAAATATACAATATCGTTATTCGTATGTCTATGCTAATTATTTTGGCTAGACAAAAATAGTTTAAACATGTCAAAATGTATTTTTTTTCCATAGTCATTAAAGCATCACTAAATATGATGTTGATATGACAAACGAGGAAGTCATCAATGTAATTGAACCTGGTGTTGGATGTGATCATAGGATCGTCAGCCCACTATGGTATGATGTAGCATGACGAAGTCATATAATGACGAAATCCTCAACATACTATTAAAATAGTATGGTATCTTGACCATCATAAAAATTATTTTTTGATTTTCTTTAAACTAAGAAAGATATGGCACATGAATTGGCTAAAACTATTTCGATTGATGTCCGAGTTGTTGTTAGAAGTCTATACTATTTGATTCAGCTAGACAAAAATTGAAAGATGTTTATGAAATTCAAGCGTTCTTTGTCAAATTATACCAAACCAAATTGTTTTGGTGTGGATTCAAATGTTAAGAAGTTGAGGTGAACAACCCTGTAAAAGGGGACATGTTATCGGAGACAATGGTTCCAAAAGTAACCATATAGTCGTTACGATGTTATGATGTAATACGTTGTGCGCGACGTAATGGTGCGATAGGCTGATCACCTAGAGTACTTGCAGAGGGTGTTTTCAGTCTTTGTGATTGATAAATATTCTGTTAAAAGGGTTTAATGTGTGAAGAATCGGGGGTGAAACACTATTAAACCTAGAGATGAGTTCATGGTCTTGTGACCCCTCAGCATGATTGGATAATCTTTTAAAATCCTGAGTTATTCATACTGCTTCCCAATTATTGAGCAACTATGGAAGAATCATGTTATTCTGAAGTGAATGTGGAAAGGAGGATGTTCCTTTCAAAGAAGTAAGTTGTTGAATGTAACATCTAGTGATCGATATATTGAACAAGTAAGAAAAGAAATTCTGAAACAAGAAAGGGAGGAGTAAATTGAGAAAACTATAATAATTCCAAGAAAGAAATGAAATTCTGAAAAAAGAAAGGATAAAGTTATCTAAAGAAAATGTGAAATTCATAGAAGAGAAAGATGTGAAGAATGCAATGATTTTTGTTTTAGAAAGATCCTTAGAGGAGGAAGTGGTCATAGAACCCACTAAATGAATAAATGGAATGAACGAATATTAGTAAGTCAAAATTTCGAGGACGAAATTTTTAGAAGAAAGGGTGAATGTAATGTTGCGAGGATTTGAGAATCTAGTACATGATAATGATCCTCAGAGAAAGATAATGAACGGGTCAAAGAATATGTAATACTCAAATATAGTTGAGTCTAAGTAAAGGTTATGAACTAAAACTTACAAGAATTTATTGTGAAGAACGGTTGGAGTGGTAATAAATAAAACATATATTAAGGTAATATGTTGAAGATATTCAATGATAAATTTTGAAAAGAGATTTGGTGAAAACAGAGAAAAGGAATTGGGCACGGCCCAGGAGCGCGGGTGCACAGCTGGGCGTTGCCAATGATGTGGGCACGCTGAAGTGTGAAGGAATTGGGCGCGGCCGCGCCCAAAGTGTGTTAAGTGTGATTGCTTTGACCTATTTTGGTAAAATGGCCATAACTTTTTCATACGAACTTCGATTGAGGCGATTCAAGATGATCCGGAACGAGGACAAATAGACTTATAACGTTTATGCTTTTTGTTTTTCAATTTGAGGTATTTAGAAGGGTCAAAATGGCCATCTTTCGGATTATTGTGCTTTTAGAGGCAATTGGAGGGCGTCGGGCATGCACGTATGCAAGTGTAGTGCTTCTGACAATAAAAGATGTTGTTCTAAGTTATAAAATATGAATGTTAGTCAATATAATTATGCTTAACATTAATAAATGATGTATTAGGTAAGTTGTATAAGCATACTAAACAAACACAAGAAAGACAAATTGGGCGTGTGACGAATAAACGTCGAAACGCCGTGACAAGTGTTAATGAATGTAAAAAGTATTTTAAGTCAAATGAAATGAATATTATAAGATATTAAATGGGGTTAACATAAAACCAATAATGATTCCTAGCAAGACTTAAACACTTGAATGAACTTCAAGTATGAAATATAGTGAGATTTAAGTCGAAAGTTAACACAATCAAATTGAACATTGTGTATTGATAATAGGAAGGGTTATGAGATATAGAATAAAGTTTACATTACAACTACTATACATTGCTATGTGACTAATAGTTGATGTGCATGATTATATAATTGTGTAGGGCACGTGAAGTGCATATAGCTGTAAGCTGTTAAACTATTATTGGTAAGCAACGATCAAGGCAAGTCTTTCAGTTCCTATTTGACATGTGAACTTGATGATTAACTGTTTTAAATCTTTATTGCAAAGAGCATTAGGTGTTATATATATGTTGAAAGTATGAAACGTTAAAGTCAATTTATGACTACGTTGATTGAGTATTGAATGCTGATTGAGTAAGGAACTCAATCTTTATACTTGTTATGTGAACTGTAGCACGTATGTTATGTTAGTCCAATGATTATGAGATAAATGTTGAGTATGTTATTATGTGCTACGTGATGCATGAAAACTGTTAGATTTTGTTGGGCTATCGAGCTCAACCTTGCAAATAACCACTTTTGCAGGTTAAAGATTCAAGGTAACGCTATGTGCTACTTGAAAGACATGAATCATGTGTAATGCATGAAGATTTAGATACTTTAGCTAAAGTTTTTATTTCTTAAAACCATGATTAGAGTTCATGAGATGTACTTAATATTTTATGATGTATATTTTATGTTGAGTTGTAAAGTTAAAGTTTGAGCTGTCCAATGTATAAAGGATATCGATTTGTTATGTAAGTATATATACATTAACTCTGATAAAGTGAATCATGGATTATATATGATTCAAAGACATGTAGATGATAAAGGTTTTGATTCAGGGAATTAAAGTAAGAAGATAGAAAAGTTTAAATGAATCAACATTTTATTAAGTTTAACATCGAATAATGATTTAAAAATCAAAAGTTAGACGTGTTATTAATTACCGAAGTCAATAATTAAATTGTATGAATTTTGGGGTCGTTACAGCTTTCCGATAAGGACTTCTCCTTATTAACGCGCAATTCGGTGACCAAACACCTTTCCTCGATAGAACTTTCAAGACATTGTCAATAATGTAAATAATAATATAAATAACTTTGTCGTCTCAATTATTGATTTAATAATATAAAATATTGTGATAATAATTGAATCAATAACGTGAGATACTATGCAGCAATTACTGTAGCAATAATTAAATAAAACTGAGTGACTTCTCACTTAAGCATCAATAATCAAAGATACTGTACAATATCATGTGCTACTATGCAACCACGCGTATTACTGTACTTTTATCACCGGGTAATTCAACAAATAACGGTAAAACTTTTGCCATTATTTTTATAAAAAAATATTTATGTTATTTTTTAACTCCGACAGTAATTCTGTTGTGGGGTCCACCAATGATTATGCCGTCGTATGAATATTCCCTGATAAAATAAATATTTTATGACAACTTGTTTACTTTGTAAAATTTATAAATATTACCTATAACTATAATATTATAACAAATCCATACCTTATTATTCAAAATAATAATTAGAAAAAATTAATCTTTATTCATAAAAGTTGGGGTCTTACACATGAAATTACTATCAAGTCTTATTTTATTTAATTATATGTATTTCGATTCATAAATGCACAACTCCTAATACTTGTAAATTAGTAACTACTTTCTAATTTCATTCCACCTTGGCCAATGATTCTTGGGATGTCATTTATCGAATCACATATGACATTTCTCTTCTTTTACTAGAAGTGGTAGATTCTTTATTGATCATTCATTATCTCCAGATATAACTTTTTACACCTAAGCATACCTTTTGATATACTCTAAGAGTCTTATGGAATAAGTCAAAGTATAATTCATTATATATAAGATACTATGATGATCTCAAGTCTAATGATCATTTGTACTACTATCACTATAGGAATTCCTATTAACATGAAATTAAAACTCCATTAGATATTCCTTAGCGAGTCACGTTCAGTGAACTTATTCTCCAATAAGCACCTACAGACTTGATTTAGTGTCTCCACACAAATGATCATGAGATCAATCATTCTCATCTAATTAGCAAGCAACGTATGTATCAATCTATCCGGATTCACTAAACCCCTTTTTAGTAATTATGACGCACCAAAAATAAGTATACATCACCTATTCTGAGTCGCTAAATACATGGTACAGAATTTAAATACAACCTTCATTATACAACATGAGCTGAGAGTTTTTACACGAAAATTGTCTCATAGACAATATCCAAACTCAAATTCAATCCTCATTATATTTATTATCACACTATTTTCTAAAATAGTGAAGACTACTATGGCAACCATCTCGGACCATCACTTCATTTCCCGACTCATCCCAGCTATATTCTCATTTCCTGAAGAGAACAATACAAGCAAATGTTGAGCTCAACTAACCCAGTAAGAAATATTATGACTAAGATAATGCAGAATAAATTATCGTCAACAGTGCTAAACTGATAAAATATAATAAACATCAAATTTAACTGCAGCGGAACAAGCAATCCATTAGAAGAGTTAAGTAGAGCATGATATCTACTATCTTCTACGATTTAAGAAGTTTATCATCAATTTTATCGCTGAGACTCAACTTAATAAATAATCTACATCACTAAATTATCCACGCACTACGGACCAAGGATATTCATTAGTATCACGTCCACAAATTATCCATGCACTACGGGCTAAGGATATTCATGTTATCACCAATGGTCATGATCATGCCCACAAATGTCCATCAATGCACTACAGGCCAATAATGACTTTTACCATATCATTTGTAACATTACAGGTCATGATTACACCGAATGATCCTTGGTCATAATCATACTGATCAACAGTCCATCTATGCACTACGGGGAAAAAATGACTTTTATAACAATATAAGCATGAGGATGATGACAATGATATAAGAATTCAATTAAATGAAAGCAAATGATAAATTTTAAAGATTATAATTTAATTTATCCAGAATTCAATAATGTCTAAATTATCAACATGATACTGCTTTATGGAGTAAAATTCAAGAATAATATTGCATCAAAAATGATTTGGACAGAAAAGAAATCAATTTTTGTCATGAATAGTACCCCGAGTAAATAGTATCCCATGAATAGTATCCCGTGAATAGAAAGTTAAAACTTATCAAGAATGCTCAAAATAATATTTTCATGAAAAAAAACTGGATGAAGAGCAAATTTAAAAGATATTCTACTAATTTCATGGAGTATAGAAGCTAAAACTTAACAAAATGAGTGTAGAATTCAAAATTTGAAACGAAATAATATTACATACATACTGTAGAGTATGGAAGAAAATATTATTTCTTACGAGTATTGAACAAGAATAATATCCCTTACCTTAAAAAGAGAGTACTTCTGACTGGTAGGGCGGGGATATTCTTGAAAAAAACTTATATTATTTTCTACGCTTAAGGCTTTCTTAAACTCTAAAGAAATACGCTCAAGATTATGGAAGAAGAATTTTCTGATTATGGTGTGATTTTCAATTCTAAACTAAGCATCCTATTTATAGGAGAATGAAAAGGATACTACTTGAATTTATTCACGGGTGAATAGCAAAAATAAAGTCACGGACAAATTCGGCGAATTTGTCGAATTTTCTGATTTACTATGCAAATATTATGCATAATAAAATATAATATATTCTATTTTTAATAAAAAAAATAAAACTTATTATATATATATATATATAATATACTCTCTCCCTTATACGTATCCTTCCCCCCCCCCTTTCCATTTTTCATCCCACATGTGGGCCCTACCCCACATGTCACTTTCACACACATATTATGTGGCGCCGCCAAAACAGGTATACATCACCCATCTTGAGTAGTCAGATACATGGAACATAAATTCAAATACAACTTAATTATACAACAGTCGTGTAAAATACGACAAAATATAGCTGAGAGTTTAAACAAGAAGATTGTCATCTAGACAATATCCACACTCAATGGTGTCCTCATTACAATTATTATCATATTATTCCGTAGAATAGTGAGGACTACTAAAGCCATTTATCCTGGACCATCACTCCATTCCCTGATTCGTCCCAGGTATATTCTCATTTCCTGAAGAGAACAATGAAAGAAAGGGTGAGTTCAACTAGCCCAGTAAGAAATATTATGACTAAGATAATGCAGAATAAATTATCCTTAGCCTTCAACAGTATAACAACTGATAGAATACAATAAACAATAAGTTTTAGATCAGCAACTGCAACGGAAATAAGCAATCCATTAGAAGAGTCAAGTAGAGCATAAAATCTATTATCTTCTAAGATTTAAAAAGTTTTTCATCAACTTTATCGCTGAGACTCATCTTAATAAATAAACCACATCATCAAATTATCCCTGCACCACGGCCAAGGATATTCATGTAATCATCAATGGTCATGATTATACCGAATAATCCTTGGTCATAATCATACCAACAACTGTCCATCAATGAACTATAGGCCAATGAGGACTTTTACCACATCATTCTTAACATTATAGGTCATGATTATACCGAATAATCCATAGTCATGATCATACCAAGTCCATCTATGCATGTAAGCCAAAGATAACTTTCATCATAATATAAGCATGAGGATGATGACAATGACATAATAATTCAATAAAACAAGTTCAAGGATAAATTTTAAAGATTTATAATTTAATTTATCCAGAATTCAATAACGTTCAAATTGTCAACATGATACTGCTTTGTGGAGTAAAATTCAAGAATAATATTCATATACCAAAAATAATTTGGACAGAAAAAAAAAATATTTTTCAGGTAAATAGTACCCCGTGAATAGTATCCTGTGAATAGTACTTCGAGAATAGTACCTCGTGAATAGTATCCCGACATAAAAAGTACTCCAAATACCCGAGTGAATGATACTAGAGTGAATAGTAATCGGGTGAATAGTAACTCGTGAATAGTACTCTGGCACGAAAAGTGCCCCGAATACCCGAGTGAATAATACTAGAGTGAATAGTAACCGAGTGAATACTAACCCATGAATAGTAACTCGTAAAAAATATACTAAAGAAAATAATATTTCATGACGAGTACAAAAGAAATGATATCTCGTACGAGTATAATAGAATATACAAAACTACAAATAGATTTTTATCCGCCATGCTATCCACGTAGACAGAATATTTTCATAATTTAATAAAGAATGAATACGAAGGATCATTCACCATGCATGAGGTAATCCACATAGATAGGCTATTCCAACAGAATAATAAAGAATAGAATAACATAAGAATTCACCATGCATGCGGTAGTCCGCGTAGACAGGTTATTCCAACAGAATAATAAAGAATGGAATAACAGAAGAATTCACCATGCATGCAGTAGTCCGCGTAGACAGGTTATTCCAACAGAATAATAAAGAATAGAATAACAGAAGAATTCACCATGCATGCGATAGACCGCACAGACAGGTTATTCCAACAGAATAATAAAGAATGGAATAACAACCCTTACGAGTATTGAAAAAAATAACTCTCTTCATGAATACGAAAGAAATAATAACCCTTACCTCAAAAGAAACTAGATACTAGAATAGTGAGTTAGCAGACTTCTCTTCTTCTTTCTCTCTATAATAATTACTCTATAGCTTTAGTGAATTGGTGAACAATAATGAAGGAATGAGCTTCTATTTATAGGAAAATATAGTTTCAATAATTGTACATTTTGGGGCTTGAAATATTACAGTATAATACCTCCATCTTTTTCTTCATTTTTACTTTAGTCCTGAAAGTATTTTCAAACTTGCACCAACTCTCCTAATAGTAAATAATGTTAATTAATAGTTCATTCATGTGACTTAATAGTATAATCATATGAAAAAAAATTAATTACAGTATAGTACCTTCATCTATACCTCTATTTTTAATTTAGTCATGCAAGTATTATCAATCTTGCACCAACTCCCCTAATAGTACAACAATGTGAATCAATAGTACACACATGTGAATAAATAGTTATAAGCATGTGAAATAATAGCAATTAATTGCTCATTTATCCGGTTAATTACCTGATTGGTCAATATAACCTCCAGACATTAATTATTATCAAAATAAATGTCGATTTCCACTAACACTTATAATTTCCACACAATGAAACTATCAATTTTATCTTTAATCAACACGAACTTATTCATCATTAATATTATAACTCACAATATTTAACAATCAGGTCGTTCCTAGGAAAGAGGAGGCTTTCCGATAAGGATTTCTCCCTATTGGCGTGCAATTAGATTATCTAACCTCTCATTGACAGAATTTGTAGACATTATCAATATTGTAAATAATAATATGAATAACTTTGTCGTCTTAATTATTTATTTAATAATATAACATATTATGCAGATGATACTGTGACAATAATTGAATTAATAATATGAGAGATATGACGCAGTAATTACTGTAGCAATAATTTAGTATAACTGTGACACCCCAAAAAAAAGGTATACATCACCCATCTTGAGTCACTAGATACATGGTACAGAATACAAATACAACCTAATTATACAACTGTCGTGTAAAATACGACAAAATATAAACTGTGAGTTTTAATACAAATATTGTCATCTATAGAGTATACAAACTCAAAAGGAGTCCTCATTAAAATTATTATCACACTATTTTACAGAATAGTGAAGACTACTAAAACTATCATCTGGTCCATCACTCCGTTCCCCGACTCGTCCCAGCTATATTCTCATTTCCTGAAAAGAATAGTGAAAGAAAGGGTGAGCTCAACTAGCCCAGCAAGAAATATTATGACTAAGATAATGCAGAAAAAAAATTATCATTAGCCTTAAACAGTGTTAAACTGATACAATATAACAAACATCAAGTTTAACTGCAGCAGAACAAGCAACCCATTAGAAGAGTCAAGTAGAGAATAAAATCTACTATCTTCTATGATTTAAAATATTTTTCATGACTTTTATCGCTGGGACTCAGCTTAATAAATAATCCACATCATCGAATCACCCCTGCACTACGGCCAAGGATATTCTTTACTATAACGACCTTAATTATCCATGCACTACGGGCCAAGAATATTTGTGTATTCATTAATGGTCATGATCATGCCAACCACTGTCCATCAATGCACTACGGGCCAATGAGTACTTTTACCACATCATTTGTAACATTACGGTCATGATTATACCGAATAATCCCTGATCATAATCATACCAAGTCCATCTATGCACTACAGGCCACAGATGACTTTCAACAGAATATAAACATGAGGATGATGATAATGATATAAGAATTCAATAAAACAAGTTCAAGAATTAATTTATCCAGGAACCAATAACGTCCAAATTGTCAACATGATACTGCTTTGTGGAGTAAAATTCAAGAATGCTCGAAAGAATATTTTCATGAAAAGATACTGGATGAAGCGCAAATATCAAGGATATTCCACTAATTTCATGGAGTATAAAAGTCAAAACTTTAACCAACTGAATATAATAAAGAATGGAATAACAAAAGAAATCACCATGCATGCGATAGACCGCACAGACAGGTTATTCCAACAAGAAAATAAATAATAGAACCAGGTCATGGGTAAACGCACTGACAGGATATTCCGACAGAATAATAAATAATGAAACCAGGTCCAGCGTAAACGCATAGACAGGATATTCCGACAGAATAATGAATAATGGAACCAGGTTTGGCGTAAAACGCACAGACAGGATATTCTAATAGAATAATAAAGAATGGAATAACAGAAGAATTTCACCAAGTATAGGGTAGCCCGCGTATACGGGTTATTCCAACAGAATAATAAAGAATGGAATAACAAAAGTTCTCTTCATGAATAAGAAAGAAAGAATACCCTTTACGGGTACAACAAATAATATCCCTTACCTTGAAAGGAAGAGTACTGGATATAGGAGTAGTGAAGTAATAGAACACTTTTCTTCTCTCTCTCTCTATAATTTCTCTCTCTAGAGTTTCAGTGAATTCGTAAGAAAATAATGAAGGAATGAGCTTCTATTTATAGAAAAATTAACTGCATAGTAACTAACTCATGAACGGTGTAGATTGATTTACTTTAATCTGACGGTCCATATTTAAAGCAAAATCTTTTAAATAAAATATAATATACTTTATTTATAATATAATAAAACGAATAACTTTATAAAAGATTTTACTATGCAAATACTATGCATGCAATATGCAAATACTATGCATAATAAAATATAATACATTCTAATTATTGTCTAATAAAATAGATAAGTTTATAAAAGTATTATATTTTATATAAAAAGATTTTACTATTAGCCTAATAAAATGAATAACTTTATAAAAGTATTCTGTTTTATATAAAAAGTTTTTCTATTTTATTAAATTAATAATACTAATAAAACAAAAACTGAGTGACTTATCATGTAAGCCTCAATAATCAATACCGTATGCTACTATGCAACCACATGTATTACTGTACTTTTACTACCGAGTAGTTCAACAGTATTAACGGTAAAACTTTCGCCGTTATTTTCATAAAATATTTTTGTGGTTTTCTCAATTCGACAATAATTCCGTTGTGGGGTCCACTAATAATTGTGCCGTCGTACTAATATTCTCCGATAAAAATAATATTCCCTGACCAATCGAATATAATACAACAACTTGCATACTTTGCAAAATTTATAAATACTACCCACAACTATAACATTATCTCAAATTCACACCATAATATTTAAAAAAATATTTTGAAAAAATTAAATCTTTATTCATAAAATCTGGGGTTTCACAATCTCCCCTCCTTATGAAATTTTGCCCTCAAAATTTACGTACGTACTTGGTATGTCAAATAGATGAGGACACTTCGTCATATTCTAACTCTTGAGGTATAACCTTTGAGTGTTGAATACATTCCAGGATTTTAACAGGTACATCTTCATACGTTAAATTATCAGCTATCTAGTCCGGTTCTAAATCAATAATGTGGTTCGGGTCGTCCACATATTTACGTAACATCAATACGTTAAAAATGTTATGAACACGCGACATACTTGACGGTAAAACGAGTCTATAAGCCACAGTTCCTACTCGATCGAGGATTTCAAATGGGTAAATTAAATCGAGGGTTGAGATTTCCTCTCTTCATCGATTCTTGCTTCTAGAATAACGCCCTCTTGAACCTTCTTCTTCACATTCATCAGTTATGAGTATGTAGCTTGAGCGACTTTAACTTTATCGATTAAAGTCGATTCTAATCGTATATTCGTTATCTTCACGTGGGTCCATAGAGTCTTTAACTCTATCTTTATCATTTGTAAGTTATACAAAATGGGTCTTTGTGTTAACAATATCTCACTCGCATACGATCTTCTACTCAACGCGTCAGCTACCACGTTCGCACTTCCATGATGATATTGAATGGTACGATCGTAATCTTCAACAGCTCGAGCCAACGTCTTTGGCGCATAATACGTTCGTTTTAGTTGAAGAAATATTTAAGAGTTTAAGAAATGGGTTTTGTACTGGGGTCAATACAAAATTCGATTTCACGCTCTGGGGTAGGCTAAGAAGTCTTCACGAATACGTCAGGAAATTTATTAACAATAGAAATATCGTTCAAAACTGTGACCCTCGTCCAAGACTTGGATAGCACGTCACATTAATACCTATCAACTTGCCATCATCATTCACGACGTCGCCTACAGAAAGTCTGGCTTCGGTGCATTCCACACAAGGAAGTCACCAGATAAAGGCTCAGGGCTTTTTACTTATGGCTTGATATCACAATGATTGACTTTAATGGTTTGGTTGCTTGAATTCGCATAACATGTTGGTTAGGAGTATGAAAGCTAACAACCTTACGAAAAGTATGATGAGTAGTTAACCAATCGTTTCTAAAAATCACATCAAATACAAGTATTTTTAAAGAGATAAGATCGACAGGTAACGTGAAAGTGTTGATTTGAACAAGATTTATAAATAGTGGAGGTAACGAAGGTTTCTCCCAACTGAGTTTAAACATATATATCAAAGTCTAACTTCTCCGGAGTTAACTTCAAACATTGAACACAACTAGGTGAAATAAAAGAGTGAGTAGAACCGGTATCTAACACGGTATAGACTTCACAAGAGTTTATGACTAACATACCCGTGATAATTTTATTCAGGTTCCTTGTCACCGAAAAAAAATGCTCTCTCTTAAACTATCGGCTTTGACTTTTCTGGGACGACCTTTGGTGCCTCTATCTTAGCTGAACTTGTCTTCGATGAACGATAAAATCGGGCTAAGTGACCTTCTCTTCCACAATTATAACATGCTTTGGATGGCATCACACAGTTTAGACTAATGTGTCCCTCCCCTCCGCATTTGAAGCATATGATAGGTGGTCATTCTCCTTCCTTAACAATGGGTGCTGGTGCTTACGTCTTTCCATCATTGTTGAATCTCCTCTTCTTGAAATGTTCATTCTTATTATTTTGACCATGATTACCACCGAAGTGGTTACCATTTCTGGCATGTTGATTCCCTCTATGCTTATTGTCACCGCTTTGATGACTGTTATCATCGGTATTATCATTTTGCCGGCTGCTTTCTTTTGGTTGCGTTGACTCGTTATCGCGCTCCACTAACTGAGCCCTATATACAATATCTGAATACAAACACAGTTTATGAGAAATAAGATATTGACGTATCTCCAGCTTCAAACCTCTTAAAAACATCCGTGTCATTCTCTCTTCATTATCAACCAAGTGGGATGCAAATCGGGACAACTCGGCAAACTTAGCTTCGTACTGCTACACGGTCATGTTGTTTTGCTCCAACTTGATAAATTCCACCTCCTTCATGTGACGAATGCTTTCGGGAAAGTAATTGTCATTGAACAGCTCTTGGAACTTCTCCCAAGACATCTTGAGTGCGTCAGGCTGGGTACATTTTATAGATTCTCACCAGTGATCTACCTCTTCACGCAACATAAAGGTGGCAAAGGGAACCTTTTGCTCCTCGGAGCATCCCAAGACATCAAATATCTTGGTGATCTGCTTTAACCACGTCTCCGCCTTAAGTGGTTCTGGCTTTCCCAAAAACTCCGGTGGTCCCAGCTCCTTAAATTGCTTAGCGGTGACCAACCGTGGGTTGTCATTGTTTCCTCTTGCATTATGAATAGAAGCCGCCTTCGCCTGATATTGCATGAATTCTAAAAAACTCCTAAACGTACTGTCGTTTGTCAATTGATCAGTGTTGTTGTTTACATGAGGATTATTGTCTTCCTGTTGCACATTGTCCTGATTATTAATCTGTGGAGACTCAACGGTCTCCTGTGCTCCATTACTTATCTCAATATTTTCAGATGCCATTTTCAAATACTACAACAAAACAAGGGTTAATTAACATATCACATATTATCCTTACACTCTGACTGACCAATTAAATACCAAATAAACTTAGGTAGGTCATACTAGCGAAAGAATTCCCCCGTCTCTCCCCTCTTAGTTCTTGCCTCACATCTCAGCCAGGGATTATATCCTTAAGCTTTGATACCAACTGTGACGCCCCCAAAAAAAGGTATACATCACCCATCTTGAGTCGTCAGATACATGGTACAGAATACAAATACAACCTAATTATACAACTGTCGTGTAAAATACGATAAAACATAAACTGTGAGTTTTAATACAAATATTATCATCTAGAGAGCATACAAACTCAAAAGGAGTCCTCATTACAATTATTGTCACACTATTTTACAGAATAGTGAGGACTACTAAAACTATCATCTGGTCCATCACTCCGTTCCCGACTCGTCCCAACTATATTCTCATTTCCTGAAGAGAACAGTGAAAGAAAGGGTGAGCTCAACTAGCCCAGTAAGAAATATTATGACTAAGATAATGCAGGAAAAAAATTATTATTAGCCTTAAACAGTGTTAAACTGATACAATATAACAAACATCAAGTTTAACTGCAGCGGAACAAGCAACCCATTAGAAGAGTCAAGTAGAGAATAAAATCTACTATCTTCTATGATTTAAAAGGTTTTTCATGACTTTTATCGCTAGGACTCAGCTTAATAAATAATCCACATCATCGAATCACCCCTGCACTACGGCCAAGGATATTCTTTAGTATCACGACCACAATTATCCATGCACTACGGGCCAAGAATATTTGTGTATTCATTAATGGTCATGATCATGTCAACCACTGTCCATCAATGCACTACGGGCCAATGAGGACTTTTACCACATCATTTGTAACATTACGGTCATGATTATACCGAATAATCTCTGGTCATAATCATACCAAGTCCATCTATGCACTACAGGCCACAGATAACTTTTAACAGAATATAAACATGAGGATGATGACAATGATATAAGAATTCAATAAAATAAGTTCAAGAATTAATTTATTCAGGAACCAATAACGTCCAAATTGTCAACATGATACTGCTTTGTGGAGTAAAATTTAAGAATGCTCGGAAGAATATTTTCATGAAAAGATACTAGATGAAGTGCAAATATCAAGGATATTCCACTAATTTTATGGAGTATAAAAGTCAAAATTTTAACCTACTGAATATAATAAAGAATGGAATAACAAAAGAAATCACCATGCATGCGATAGACCGCACAGACAGGTTATTTCAACAGGAAAATAAATAATAGAACCAGGTCATGCGTAAACGCACCGACAGGATATTCCGACAGAATAATAAATAATAGATCCAGGTCCGGCATAAACGCACAGACAGGATATTTCGACAGAATAATGAATAATGGAATCAGGTCCGACGTAAAATGCACAGACAAGATATTCTAACAGAATAATAAAGAATGGAATAACAGAAGAATTTCACCAAGTATAGGGTAGCCCGCGTATACAGGTTATTCCAACAGAATAATAAAGAATGGAATAATAGAAGTTCTCTTCATGAATAAGAAAGAAAGAATACCCTTTACGAGTACAACAAATAATATCCGTTACCTTGAAAGGAAGAGTACTGGATATAGGAGTAATGAAGTAGCAGAACACTTTTCTTCTCTCTCTCTATAATTTCTCTCTCTATAGTTTCAGTGAATTCGTAAGAAAATAATGAAGGAATGAGCTTCTATTTATAGAAAAATGAACTGCATAGTAACTAACTCATGAACGGTCTAGATTGATTTACTTTAATATAACGGTCCATATTTAAAGCAAAATCTTTTAAATAAAATATAATATATTCTATTTATAATCTAATAAAACGAATAACTTTATAAAAAATTTTATTATGCAAATACTATACAGGCACTATGCAAACACTATGCATAATAAAATATAATATATTCTAATTAATGTCTAATAAAACAAATAATTTTATAAAAGTATTCTGTTTTATATAAAAAGATTTTAATATTAGCCAAATAAAACGTAACTTTATAAAAGTATTCTGTTTTATATAAAAAGCGTTTCTGTTTTATTACGTTAATAATACCAATAAAATAAAACTGAGTGACTTATCACGTAAGCCTCAATAATCAATATCGTATTCTGCTATGCAATCACACGTATTACTGTACTTTTACTACCGAGTAGTTCAACAGTATTAACGATAAAACTTCCGCCGTTATTTTTATAAAATATTTTTGTCGTTTTCTCAATCCGACAATAATTTCGTTGTGGGGTCCACCAATAATTGTGCCGTTGTACAAATATTTTTCGACAAAAATAATATTCCCCGACCAATCGAATATAATACAACAACTTGCATACTTTGTAAAATTTATAAATACTACCCACAACTATAACATTATCTCAAATTCACACCATAATATTTAAAAAAATATTTCGAACAAATTAAATCTTTATTCATAAAATCTGGGATTTTACAATAATTGAGTGACTTCTTACGTAAGCATCAATAATTAATACCGTATGCTACTATGCAACCACGCGTATTACTGTACTTTTACTACTGGGTAGTTCAACAGTTTTAACGGTAATACTTTCGTCGTTATTTTTATAAAATGATAATTCTGTCATTTTCTTACTACGACAATACTTCCGTTGTAGGGTCCACCAATGATTGTGCCGTCGTACGGATATTCCCCGACAAAAAGAATATTTCCCGACCAAAACGAATATTTTATAACAACTTGCTTACTTTGCAAAATTTATAAATATTAACCACAACTATTACACTATCTCAAATCCACACCATAATATTAAAAAAAATATTTCGAGAAAATTAAATCTTTATTCATAAAATTTGGGGTCTAACATATTATATATTTGTATATATACTGAATAATCTTCTACCGATTATTTTAAAAAATGGGTAAATGGTGGTCCATAAAATAAGAAAATTTTACATCAAATACTTCATAAAATCCCTCAAAAATTTTAACAATATTTATTCATTATTATTATAACTCGCAATAGTAACAACCAGATCGTTCCCAAGAAAGAGAGGGCTTTTCGATAAGGATTTCTCTCTATTGGCGCGCAATTAGGTGACCAAACTCCTTTCCTCGATAGAACTTTCTAGACATTGTTAATTATGCATATAATAATATGAATAACTTGTCATCTCAATTATTGATTTAATAATATAAAATATTGACAATAATTGAATCAAATAACGTGAGATCCTATGCAACAATTATTGTAGCAATAATTGAGTATAATTGAGTGACTTCTCACGTAAGCATCAATAATCAATATTGTGTGCTACTATGCAACCAAGCGTATTACTATACTTTTATCACCGAGTATTTCAATAGTTAACGGTAAAACTTTCACCGTTAGTTTTATAAAAAGATATTTCTGTCATTTTCTTACTCCGACAATAATTTCGTTGTGGGGTCCACCAATGATTGTGTCGTCGTACGAATATTTTTTGTTTAAAACAAATATTCCCTAACCAATCGAATATTTAATAACAACTTGCATACTTTGTAAAATTTATAAATATTACCCATAATTTTAATATTATAACAAATCCACACTATAATATTAAAAATAATATTTCGAGAAAATTAATCTTTATTTATTTCGGGTCTTACAACCTCCCCTTCTTATGAAATTTTGTCATCGAAATTAGGGTACATACCTGGTATGTTGAAGAGGTAAGGATAGTTTGGTTTCATTTCAGATTCTAACTCCCAGGTCATTTCCTCAACATTGTGGTTTCTCCACAAAACTTTGGCTTGAAGTATAACTTTGGAGCGTAGAATATGTTCCTTCTTATCTAAGATTTTAACAGGTACCTCTTCATACATTAAATCTTCTGCTACCTCATCCGGTTCTAATTCAATAATGTGGTTCGGGTCGTCCACATATTTACGTAACATGGATATGTGAAAAACATTATGAACACGAGACATACTAGGCGGTAAGGCGAGTCTATAAGCCACAGTTCCTACTCGATCGAGGATTTCAAATGAATTGAGGATTAAGCTTTCCTCTCTTTCCAAATCTCGTAACTCCTTTTCATGTAGTAACATGTAATAACACATGATCACCAACATTGAATTCTACGTCCCTTCGATGAAGATCAACATAACTCTTTTGTTGATCTTATGAGATTTTTATACGTTGCTGGAACATTTGAATCTTCTCTGTAGTCATACGTACCAATTTCGGTCTCAATAACGTTGCTTCCCTCACCTCGTCCCAGCATACTGGGGAACGACACTTGCGTCCATACAACGCCTAAAATGGAGCCATGCTAATACTTGCTTGATAACTGTTGTTGTAGGAGAATTCTACATGGCAAGAACTTGTCCCAACTTCCTTTGAAGTTAAGGACACATAGTCTTAATAGATCTTCAAGAGTTTGAATAGTCCTCTCTGACTTCCTGTCCGTTTGAGGATGATATACCGAACTATATCGTAACTTCGTTCCCATAGCTATTTACAAACTAACCAAAAATCGTGAAGTGAATCTTGGGTCTCGATTAGAAATTATAGTTACTGGCATACCATGCAGTGTTACAATCTCATTTATGTACATACAAGTAAGACGTTCAAGTGAATAAGTTTCTTGTATAGGTAAGAAATGAGCAGACTTGGTTAGTCTATCGACAATGACCCAAATCGCATCTATGCATTGAGAAAACTTGGAAAGACCAGTAACGAAATCCATGGTAATGTGCTCCCACTTCCATTCTAGAATTTTAAGTGGTTGCAATGGACCTTTTGGCACTTGATGCTCTGCCTTGACTCGTTGACACGTTAAATACCTTGAGATAAACTCCGCGATCTCTCTTTTCATATTGCTCCACCAAAATGTATGTCGAAGATCACGATACATTTTGGTACTCCCAGGATGGATTGCAAACGGTGTGTTGTGCGCCTCCATCATGATCTTATACTTTAAATCAGGGTCGTTAGGAACACAAAGTCTGGAGTTGACTCGAAGTATTCCTTCTTCATCGATTCTTGCTTCCGGAATAGCACCTTCTTGCACTTTCTTCCTCATATGCATCAGCTCCAGGTCTGTAGCTTGAGCAGCTTTAACTTTATCTATTAAAGTTGGTTCTACTCGTATATTTGCCATCATCACGTGGGTCCCTGGAGTCTTTAACTCTATCTCTATCCTTTGCAAGTCATACAAAATGGGCCTTTGCATTGACAATATCGCACTCGTACCCGCATATGATTTTCTACTCAACGCGTCAGCTACTACGTTCGCATTTTCAGGACGGTATTGAATGGTATGATTATAATCTTTTAACAGCTCGAGCCAACGTCGTTGCCGCATGTTGAGTTCCTTTTGGGTGAAGAAATATTTGAGGCTTTTATGATCCATATAGATCTCCACTTTCTCCCCATACAGGTAATGCCTCCAGATTTTAAGCGCAAAAACGACTGTAGTCAATTCTAGATCATGAATAGGATAATTCCTCTCATATTCTTTGAGTTGTCGTGAGGCATAGGTTATGACTTTCCCATGTCACATGAGAATATATCCTAACCCTCTGCCTGAAGCATCGTTGTAGATGACAAATCCCTCCGAACCAGATGGTATTGTCAGAACAGGTGCTGAAATGAGTCTTCTCTTGAGTTCTTGAAAGCTCTTCTCACATTCCAAGCTCCAATCGAATTTTATATCTTTTCGAGTCAGCTGAGTTAATGGAGTAGTAATTTGAGAAAAACCTTCCACGAATCTCCGATAATAACTAACTAAGCCTAGAAAGCTACGTACTTCGATTACTGTCTTAGGTTACTCCCAGCTTTATATTGCTTCAATCTTTATCGGGTCAACAGATATTCTATGATTTGATATCACGTGCCCAAGAAATGCTACTTCCTCAAGCCAGAACTCGTATTTCTTCCACTTGGCATATAACTTGTTCTCACGAAGCTTTTGGAGTATCAACCTCAAGTGTTGCTTATGATCTTTACGGCTTTTGGAGTAAATAAGGATGTCATCAATAAAGACAACCACAAAGTGATCTAAATATTTATTGAATACTCGATTCATCATATCCATGAAGGCAGTAGTAGCATTAGTCAATCCAAAGGACATGACTAGGAATTCATAATGCCCGTACCGAGTTCTGAAAGTAGTCTTTAGAATGTCATCAGTTTTAATCTTTAACTGATGATATCCGGAACGAAGATCGATCTTTGAAAAGAATTTGGCACCTTGCAACTGGTCAAACAGTTTATCAATGCGAGGCAACGGGTACCTATTTTTTATGGTGACATGATTCAACTCCCGATAGTCAATACAAAGTCACATACTTCCATCTTTCTTATTTATGAATAGAACAGGAGCACCCCAAGGAGACATACTAGGACGAATGAAAATGATGTCTAACAATTCCTATAGTTGGGTTTTTAACTCTTGACGTTCAATAGGAGCCATTCGATATGGGGCTTTGGAAATGGGTTTTGTACCGGGTTCAAGGTCGATACAAAATACGATTTCATCCTCTGGGGGATAGGCTAAGAAGTTCTTCAGGGAATACGTCAGGAAATTTATTAACAATAGAAATATCATTCAAATCTGACGTATTTTTGTTTAAATCTATGATATGGACTAAGAAAGCTTGACATCTATTTTTTAATAAACGAATAGCTTTATGGCTTGATATGACAGTGATTGACTTTAGTGGTTTGGTTGCTTGAATTTGCATAATAGGTTGATTAGGAATATGAAAGCTAACAACCTTACGAAAACAATCAATTTTAGCATGATGAATAGTTAACCAATCAATCCCTAAAATCACATCAAATGCAAGTATTTTCAAAGCGATAAGATCGACCGGTAACGTGAGGTTTCCAATTTGAATCAAACAAGACTTACAAACAGTGGATGTAATAAAGGTTTCTCCCAACAGAGTTTCAATAGATAAGTCAAAAGTCTAATTTCTCCGGAGTGAAATTTAAACGTTGAGCGCAAGTAGGAGAAATAAAAGAATGGGTAGAACCGGTATCAAATAAGGTATAGGCTTCACAAAAGTTTATGATTAGCTTACCCGTGATAACCTCGTTCGGGTTCTTCACTTTTTGGGAGGTCACGACAAACGCTCTCCCTTGAACTACCGGCTTTGACTTCTCTGGGACGACCTTTGGTGCCTCCGTCCCAGTTGGACTTGACTTTACTGCACGACAAAATTGGGCTAGGTGACCTTCTCTTCCGTAATTATAACATGTTTTGGACTGCTGCGTTCAGTTTGGACTGATGTGTCTCCCCCATCTGCATTTGTAGCATATGATCGGTGGTCGTTCTCTTTCCTTAACAACGGTTGCTGGTGCTAACGTCTTTCCATCATTATTGAATCTCCTCTTCTTAAATTTTCCATTCCTATTGTCTTGGCCATGATTACCACCGAAGTGGTTACCATTTCTGACTTGTTTATTCCCTCCACGTTTGTTGTCACCGCTTCGATGACTGCTACCAATGGTATTATCGATTTGCCGGATGTTCTCTCTTGGTTGGGTTAACTCATTATCGCGCTTCAATAACTGAGCCCTATTTACAACATCTGAATACAAACATAGTTTGTGAGAAATGAGATATTGACATATTTTAGGTTTCAAACCTCTTAGAAACATCCGTGTCATACGCTCCTCATTATCTACCAAATGGGACGCAAACCAGGATAACTCGACAAACTTCGCCTCGTACTACGATACGGTCATATTATTTTGCTCCAGTTTGATGAACTCCACCTCCTTCATGTGACGAATACTTTCAGAAAAGTACTTGTCGTTGAACAATTCTTGGAACTTCTCCCAAGACATCTTTAGTGCGGTAGGTTGAGTACGCTTTACAGATTCCCACCAGTAATCTACCTCTCCTCGCAACATGAAGGTGGCAAAGGGAACCTTTTGGTCCTCGGAGCATCCCAAGACATCAAATATCTTAGTGATCTGCTTTATCCACATCTTCGCCTTAAGTGGTTCTAGCTTTCCCAAAAACTCCAGTGGTGCTAGCTCCTTGAACTGCTTAGTGATGACCATCCGTGAGTTGCCAGTATTTCCACCTGCATTTTGGACAGGAGTCTCTCTCGCCTGATGTTGCATGAATTGTAGAAAGCCTCTAAACTTCCCATCGTTCATCATTTGATCGGTGTTGTTGTTCACCTGAGGATTATTGCCTTCTTGATGCACATTATCATGGGTATTGATCAATGGTGACTCAATGGTCTCATGTGCTCCATTGCTTAACTCAACATTTTTAGATGTCATTTTCAAACACTGCCACAAAATAAGGGTTATTGACATACCACATATTATCCATATATTCTGACCGACCAATTAAATAACAAATAAACTTAAGGTAGGTCATACTAGTGAATGATTTCCCCGTCTCTCCGCCTAGTTCTAGTCTCACATCTTAGCCAGAGATCATATCCCCAAGCTTTGATACCAACTGTGACGCCCCCAAAATAGGTATACATCACCCATTCTGAGTCGTCAAATACATGGTACAGAATTTAAATACAACCTTCATTATATAACATGAGCTGAGAGTTTTTACACGAATATTATCTCACAGACAATATCCAAACTCAAATTCAATCCTCATTACATTTATTATCACACTATTTCCTAGAATAGTGAAGACTACTATGGCAACCATCTTAGACCATCACTCCATTTCCCGACTCGTCTCATCTATATTCTCATTTCCTGAAGAGAACAATACAAGCAAAGGGTGAGCTCAACTAGCCCAGTAAGAAATATTATGACTAAGATAATACATAATAAATTATCGTTAGCCTTTAACAGTGTTAAACTGATAAAATATAATAAACATCAAGTTTAACTGTAGCGGAACAAGTAATCCATTAGAAGAGTCGAGTAGATTATGATATCTACCATCTTCTATGATTTAAGAAGTTTATCATCAATTTTATCGCTGAGACTCAACTTAATAAATAAATCACATCACTGAATTATCCATGCACTACAGGCCAATGATATTCATTAGTATCACGTCCATAAATTATACATGCACTACGGGCCAAGGATATTCGTGTTATCACCAATGGTCATGATCATGCCAACAACTGTCCATCAATGCACTACGGGCCAATGATGACTTTTACCACATCATTTGTAACATTACAGGTCATGATTACACCGAATGATCCCTGATCATAATCATACCGATCAACTGTCCATCTATGCACTACGGGCCAAAGATGACTTTTATAGCAATATAAGCATGCAAATGATGACAATGATATAAGAATTCAATTAAATAAAAGCAAAGGATAAATTTTAAAGATTTATAATTTAATTTATCTAAAATTCAATAATGTCCAAATTGTCAATATGGTACTGCTTTGTGGAGTAAAATTCAAGAATAATATTGTATCAAAAATAATTTGGACCGAAAAAAAATTAATTTTTGTCATAAATAGTATCCCGGGTGAATAGTACCTGAGTGAATAGTATCCCGTCAATAGTACTTCTGGAATAGTACCCCATGACTAGTACTCCGATATGAAAAAGTTAAAACTTATCAAGAATGCTCAGAATAATATTTTCATGAAAAAAATACTAGATGAAGCACAAATTTCAAGGATATTCTACTAATTTCATGAAGTATAAAAGTCAAAACTTAACCAAATGAGTGTAGAATTCAAAATATGAAACGAAATAATATTACTTACATACTATAGAGTATGGAAGAAAATATTATTTCTTACGAGTATTGAACAAAAATAATATCCCTTACCTTAAAAAGAGAGTACTTATGACTGGTAGGGCGGGGATATTCTTGAAGAAAATTTATACTGTTTTCTATGCTCAAGGCTTTCTTAAACTCTAAAGAAATACGCTCAAGATTATAGAAGAAGAATTTTCTGATTCTGGTGTGATTTTCAATTCTAAACTAAGCATCCTATTTATAGGAGAATGGAAAGAATACTATTCAAATTTATTCACGAGTGAACAGCGAAAATAAAATCACGTACGAATTCAGCGAATTCGTAGAATTTTCTGATTTACTATGCAAATATTATGCAAACACTATGCATAATCAAATATAATATATTCTATTTTTCATAAAAAATAAAATTCATTATAATATAAATATATATATTATATATACTCCCTCCCTTATACGTATCCTTTCCCCCCCCCCCATTTGTATTTTTCATCCCACGTGTGGGCCCCACCCCACATGTCACTTTCACACACATATATTATGTATATATATTGTGAATAATCTTCTACTGATTATTTTGAAAAATGGGTAAATGGTGGTACATAAAATAAGAAAAATTTACATCAAATACTTCATAAAATTCCCTCAATATTTTTAACAATATTTATTCATCATTATTATAACTCGTAATATTAACAACGAGATCGTTCCCAGGAAAGAGGGGGCTTTCCGATAAGAATTTCTCCCTATTGGCGCGTAATTAGGTGACCAAGCCCCTTTCCTCGATAGAACTTTCTACACATTGTTAATTATGCATATAATAGTATGAATAACTTGTCATCCCAATTATTGATTTAATAATATAAAATATTGACAATAATTGAATAGAATAACGTGAGATACTATACAGCAATTACTGTAGTAATAATTGAGTATAACTGAGTGACTTCTCACGTAAGCATCAATAATCAATACCGTGTGCTACTATGCAACCACACGTATTACTGTACTTTTATCACCGGGTATTTCAACAGTTAATGGTAAAACTTTCGCCGTTATTTTTATAAAAAGATATTTCTGTCATTTTCTAACTCCGACAATAATTCCGTTGTGGGGTCCACCAATGATTGTGCCGTCGTACGAATATTTCCTGTTTAAAACGAATATTCTCCGAGCAATCGAATATTTTATAACAACGTGCATACTTTGCAAAATTTATAAATATTACCCATAATTATAATATTATAACAAATCCACACCATAATATTAAAAATGATATTTCGAGAAAATTAATCTTTATTTATAAAAGTTAGAGTCTTACAGTAATCCATTGATTGAGAACATTTTAGTTTTAATCTATCTAAGAATTTAGATCTCATTAGCATGATCTCATCATGATTCTAAAAGCATTGCTTAAAACTATGAGTTTATCACATATTATTAAAACAACACCATGTAGATAATAAAATGCTTTTAATAAATAATTTTTTTATTAATAAATAAATAAGATTGATTATAAAGTATATGCTTTATCATCATACATGATTGGCTTGTATGCATACTACTTTCAATTATGTTCTACTTGACTCTTCTAATGGATTATTGATTTCGCTGCAATTATGATTGAAAACTTTTATCATCTACCATATGTTCTAAATGTCTGAGTTATTACTGATGAAGGCTATTGATAATTTAATTATCTTAAGTTATGATATTCTTTACTGGGCTATTTGTGCTCACTCTTTTGCTTCACAACTCCTTTTAGGTAATAAAAGTATTGATGGGACTAGCAGAGAGAACATGGGTATAAAGTAGTGTTTCGAATTAGTTGCAATCCTAATCAAGTTATGAAACGGTGTGGTATAATAATTGTAATTAGAACTTAAAATATGTGTGTCATATTTTATACGTCATTTAATATTTAATTTTAATGAACAACAATAGGGTGAGGTGAACTCGAATTTGGAAGCATAAAAAATGTACTCCATTAGAATGGAGGGAACATAAATCTTCTCGTGTTCCTTGGGGACTTGAAATATTTGTTGATGTATTTTATATGGCATAATAATAATTTAAGTATGAATATTATCGTATTATATACGTTACAATATTTGTATTGAAACTCACAGTATATGTGTCGTCATATTTTGCACGACAGTTCAATAGTTGTAATAGAAAAGTTCGCGTCTGTAGTGTTATTTTTGGCGACTCAGAATGAGTTGTATGGACCTATTTTGGGGGCGTCACATTTGGTATCAAAATTTAGGGATATGATCTCTGGCAGAGATCCGGGATTAGAACTAGGAAGGGAGAGATGAGTAATATCTTTCACTAATGTATGTCCTACCTAAGCTGAATTTTGTTACTTAATTAGTTGACAAATTGTGATATGTCAATTAACCTTTGTTTTGAAGCTGTATTCTAGAATGATATCTAAAATATAGGAGATGAGTAGTGGATGAACCATGAGACAAAGGAAGTAGCATGGGAGCTAGAATTTGAAATCCTTATCTCTTCGGAATACCAGGTACGTACGCAAATTTCGGGGACAAAATTTCATAAGGAGGGGTGATTGTAAGATCCCAACTTTTATGAAATAAAAGTCTAAATTAATTTATGATTATTATTCTAAAATTGTAATATGTTAAATTGATAAATGGTCAAATGAACAATTAATCAGATAAATGAGCTAATAAAAGAAGAGAATACATTAATTCTTTTAGAACAGTAGCCATGTGCGGCTAATTATTTGGGGAAAGAGAGAGAAAATGGTGGGGGAACATGTGGGGAAGGAAAAGGAAAGAAAGGAAGAAAAGAGGAAAGAAAGAGAAAAAGAAAGGAAGAAAAAAAGGAAAGAAAGAGAAGAGAGAGAAAGAAATTATGATTCTCTCATTCCCACCTCCCATACTCGGTAGAAAAATGTAGATAGAAAGAGAAGGAAGAAGAAGATGAAGAAGAAAGAGAAGAAGAAGAAAGAAAGAAGGAAATAAAAAGAATTTGATAAAGAGGTAATTTTAAAATTCTTAATTTATTTTCAGATTTAAGTTTTCATGAATTTTATATGAACATATTTTGTTTATACTTGATTTAGATGATTTAAACTTTCATAAACATGAATCAAATGAGAGAAATCAAGAAATCAATTGAAAAACGAAATCTGAAATTTTTAGTAAAACTAGTTTACTACTTGATTTTGTAAAATCCACAACTCTTTGTGTATAATGAGTTAGGAGATGAGTCTTATGTCAAAAGTAAGCCCTGGAAGTAAGCTAAACACAAAAATTGGAATCACCCAAAAATTACTTGTGAATTTTTTGTGGTGACTATTTGAATGAAACTGGTTCGAGGGACTCATAGTCCGAAAAATCAGTGTTCTTAAGCTCTATTGCATGAATTATAATTTTTAATCCGACCGTTGGATCGTTGTAATTTTTGGATATGTTATACATATATAAGTTGAGTATATGTTCATAAAGTTTGAACCGTTAAAGATTAACATATGATTTGTTATGAATTTTAAGAGATGATTGATTCAGAATTTATGTAGCAGAATTTTTCATTAAGCCTGTTTCTATATGTTAGAGGCGAAATTTGGAAAAAACTTTTTTCTACAAAGTTGTAGAGAATTAAATTTCACATGGAAAGGACATAAGATTCGTAATTTTATGATAAAATAGATAATTATTATGAATTATTGAAGTTTCTGTATATTGGAATTTATAATTAAATGATCAGAAAAATTATTTGGGCTGAACTATTTTTACAGAAATCTTATAATATCAGTTTAGATATTCTGTAAATTTTTGATAAATTATTGAAAAGCAGAAGTAATTATTATATTTTTAAAGCTATTTATAGTTAGTTTAAAAATAGAAGAAATTCATAGAAAATTCTATGAATGGTGGAAAATTATGAAATTTACTGAAAAATATTATAATAATATAATTTTAATATTGATGATGTTTTTAAGATATAAAATTATGTGGAGTTAGTATTTATATTTTGAAACTATTAAATGATAGTTTTTATAAATAGAAATAATTGTAAAAAATTGTCGGATAATTCGAAAAATATGAAAATTGGTTGAAAAGTCCAGAATAATATTCTAAAAACTTTAGAATGTTTAGTAAGCTCATGAGGTGTTGGGATGTAAACACACAAATAATGAATGATTTTTGATAAAAACAAAAATAATGTTTTTGTTAAAGTAAAAATGGTGATAATACTAGAATAGTGGGTTGACGTTTTAAAAATAAATTATCATATATGAGGTTTTGGGTTTCTCAACTTTTATTATTCACTTCTAAAGTTTTGGAATATTAATAATGATTTTATGCGATAAATAAAGGCACCTTGAATGAATTATGAATTATTAGTTGGTTTATATGTTATTTGAGGTAAATATGTTTTGGTGTTGACCTCAACTTTTAATAGAATTTAAATTGTTTATAGTAAGGTGTTGACTTGATATAATGTTATAGTTATGGGTGATATGTGTAAATTTTGCAAAGTAAGCAAGTTGTCATAAAATATTCGTTTGGCCGAGAAATATTCTTCTTGTCTAGGAATATTCGTACGACGATGTCGAATTAACCAATCATTAGTGGGTCGTATAACAGAATAACTGTTGGATAGGGAAAGCAACAGAAATAACCTTTTTAAAAATTGACAGCAAAACTTTTACCGTTAACTATTAAAATACCGGTAATAAAAATATAGTAATACGCATGATTCCACAGTAGTACACGGTATTCCACAGTAGCACACGGTATTGCACAATAATTTGTATTATTGATTCTTACGTAAGAAGTCACTCAGTATTTTATTCAATAATTGCCACAGTAGTTATTGCACAGTAACTCATATTATTTGATATGATATAATTAAACCAGTTGGTAGTATTGTGAGTCTATGTTAATAATTATAAATAATGGTTCAAAGATTGAAAAGGGTGTTGATTAAAGATCAATATGATATGCAGATGTTTGTTTAATTATTTTCTTTTTACAAAAGTAAATTTGGCAGGACTTGCCGACACTCTACTTTTTCTAAAGTAGTATGGACCACAACTCTATTATTGAATAAATTTTGTTAAAACGTGCACAAATGGGTATAATTTTCTCTGTGGGACCATAAATTCCATTACCACTATTTTATGCAGCTCATTTGGTTATTTTGTCAAAGCGTGTGTGCTAATTGTTTCCTCAATTTTTAGTATAAATAGGTTGCTCGGTTGAGCAACTAAAGACACACCATCACTACACTAAAAATATAAAATTCTTTTACTACAATATTATGAGTATTTCTGTTGAGTGTAAGGTTACTCCAAGTGTAGATAAGGAATGCAAGCATTGTTTAAGTTGATCAATTTCACAGAAAGCAGAATCAAGTCACATACTAAGGTAAGGGGTATCATTTTTTTATGGTAAATTGATATCATTTTCTTTCATACTCCATATTATGGTAAGAGATTATTATTCATTTCTTCAGCTTATCATTAAATGGTGAAAAGTCTTAAATTGATTAGAATATCCTTAATAGTGTGTACTTCATCTAATATCTTGACCTGAGTCTTTGTATTCAGTCTTAAGTTATTATATTTGAGCCGAAAAATTTACATTACTTATCAAGAATTCTAATCGCTTTTCTGGATATCATGTTGGCAATTTAGACTCTGGATAATTAAGTTAAAAATCACTAAGGTCTATTTTATCTTATTATTATGATTATTTATGTCCATTCATTATATATATCATTGTCATCATCGTCATGCTTATATTGTAGTGAAAGTCATCTTTAGCCCGTAGTGCATAGATGGACTGTTGATTGGTATGATTATGATCAGGAATTGTGTATTGGCATAATCATGACCTGTAATGTTACTGACAAATGATGTGGTGAAAGTCCTCTTTGGCCCGTAGTGCAAAGATGAACAGTTGATTATTTATTTTACAGTTGTATATCTTTGGCCCGTAGTGCAAAGATGGACTGTTGATTATTAGTTTTACAATTGTATATCTTTGGCCCGTAGTGCAAAGATGGACTGTTGATTATTGGTTTTACAGTTGTATATCTTTGGCCCGTAGTGAAAAGATGAACTGTTGATTATTGGTTTTATAATTGTATAACTTTGGCCCGTAGTGCAAAGATGGATTGTAGATTATTTGTTTTACAGTTGTATATCTTTGACCCGTAGTGCAAAGATGGACTGTTGATAATTAGTTTTTCAGTTGTATGTCTTTGACCCGTAGCGCAAAGATGGACTATTGATGTGACACCCCCAAATTCGAGTACTTCAATTCCACGAGATTTGGTGTTCACTGTACAAATATCATCTATCTATCTACCCATAATAAATGCAAACCATGCAATAGATAGAAATAAATCCTCTCCTTAAGGAGTTACATCATCGGAATTAAATACATAAATCCCAGGTCATACTAACCTTAAATCTCAAATGCGGAAATATAAACAAATAATAGTGTTACACAACATTAACATAAGTCTGAAACATAAATACATAATCACATAAACAACAAGTCTTCATCACTTGTTAATCTTGCCCTTGTCTTTGCTAGTAGAAGGCTCGTCGGACCTTTCGTTCTTAACTGCAATGTTATTATTATACAAGAGTGAGCACGATTGCCCACAAGTATAATAGTACAACAATAAAATAATAACATGCGAGTGAATCAAAAACTTCTGTAACAAGAAAACTTTGCTTTTGAATTAAGAATGAATAACAAAAATCAAAAGAACTTATGAGGGTCCTAAGACCTTGAACTATGTCCTAGGTTGTCAAGTGTTATACTTGAAACCTTTAACAGTCATAAGACTATAAACTCTTCTTCTCGTACTTAGGAGGATCAGCCCTTAGTACCATACTGTGCACAATATCTTAACGCTAAAGCGTAAATAATCCCCTATTAAAGGGTTATTCATCTTAGTTTGACATCGGAGTCCGCACCAAAGGAAGTTTGGTTTGGATAAGCTCAAAAAAAGTTCTAGAATTTATAACACTCATCAACTATGGACTAGTCGAATCAATAAGGGTTCGCTAGTCTTACAAGGTTCAACAATAAATTGATATTCAATTTGAATAATAAAATTCAAGATGTATACAATCGAATGATTATTGTATAACAGGAATCGTGCTTTTAAAGAATGATAAGATCTAATATGAAATCTTGACTTGAACAATAATAAACAAGATAGAATAATGAACTTGCTTTATGTAAAGAATCAAGGTTTAGAAACTTGCCTCATGTGTAGGCTAACGATTACTACTTTCGTTCACCACAATTCCTACACACATACCATATGTATTCACGACATTCATTAGTTACATTTTCACTTAATTATTTAATGTAAACTCCACTTTATTTAACAAATCATTACCCTTCTAATTTAATTACTTAATTAAATTAGAATATTTTCATTCCCTTACTATTATTACACTCGAATAAATTATTTCATAATAATTTCCATCAAATATTTATTTTACACCATAAATATTTCAACTAAAATAATTATATAAAAATTTTCATCGAATATTTATTTTACTCCATCAATATCTCAATTAAAATATTTATTTTATTTTATAAATATTTTAATAATAATTTTCATTGAATATTTATTTTATTCCATAAATATCTTAATTAAAATATTTATTTTATTTGATAATTTTTTAATTAATTATTATTATTTAAATTATTTTTTTTGGCCTGCCGGGGCGGGGTAATTTAGTTTGGTAACACCCGCCGGGGGCGGGGTTACCCAGACTCATTTTTTGCAATTTCTGCAGTTCACACGTAACAAGGTTGGGCCCAAAAAAATCTCCCAAGTTCACCCATATGTTCTCGTGAAGAACACAGAGAACATGGCCATAACTTCCAATTTCCTTGTCCATATATTAATTTAAGCATACCCAAATACTATAATTCATATATGATCATTACTCATCCTTTCTAACATGATCTTAACAACTTAATTTATATAATTACTTGAATCAAAACACATAATTTCACTGTTCTTGATGTTCTTGAAAGTTTTGAAAACAAAACATAAAAAATTAGCACTACGGGTTCATTATAACACCAAATCTGTCCATTCGAAGTTTGTTTTCTTCGTTTTAACATGCATAATTATATAAAAGCTTAAAATTTAGGACAACATATGATTGACATATTTAATTTACGCGTAAGGGCCATATGGCCATATTTCTATACTCTGTAATTTTGTAGCAACCATATACAATGTATTTTCATGAAATTGATGTTATGGAACCATAATATATATAGCACAACACATTATAAAAATATCTTACCACATATATAAACGCATAATTATTACTCTTTCCAACTACAGATATTTTAACAGAAACTTGAAAGCCATTTTCATGAAAACTTTAATAACTTAAAATAGAAACTGGGTTGAAGAGATTACCCAAAGCGTAGTGTAGATTTAGTAGGAGATGAATTCCTTCTCAGATTCTTCTTGACTCTCATAATTCTCTTAACAATTCTCTGAATTCTCTATGACTCTCAAGTTAACTCTAAATTGCAAATACGTAAAATGGAGAAACTGACCAGGCGCACAAATAAATCCAGTAATGTTGAGGTCAGTTAACCCATACGTGGTTAACTGCTCTCAACTTCCCTTAAAGCTCTGTTTGGTTATTCTTAAAGACTTAATCCCAATTAATTTAATTAATCCTTTATAATATAGTTTAATCGTGTCACATCTATTTAGGCAATTAATCCAACATCTTATTTAATTTAATTTAAATATCATATAATAATTTCTCATTAATTCATATAGTCATAAAAATTAAATTTCTCATTTATTAATTATGTCAAATTATTAAATCTCTAATTAATTATAAAATTAATTAAAATAATATTAGACTTATTAAATATTTCTTTTAATTCAATAAGCTCACATAATTACATACTTTAAATAATAAAATTCTCCACATTAATTTAATTAATAAATATGCCACATATAATTAAATTAATCTACCACAACTTCATGAATTAATTATTTAATCTAATAATTAAATCATCAAAAAATATTTATTTAATCTAATAAATATTAAAATTAAATTATAAAATCTCGTTTGTCACATCTTTCCCCCCTTAAAAGGATTCTGTCATCAAAATCATGACTCAATTAATTCGACCCGCTACATTTTCCCCCCTTACAAAGATTCTGTCCCCAGAATCGCTTACACATAATTTAAGTAAATAAATGAGGATAATTCTTCATCATATTCTCTTCGAGTTCCCACGTAGCTTCTTAAGCGTTGTGGTTCCTCCAAATTACCTTAACAGAAGGTATTACTTTATTTTTGAGAACTTGTTCTTTTCTGTCGACAATCTGAACAGGAATTTCTTCGTAAGATAAATATTTTTCAAAATGTAGAGGTTCGTATTCAATTACATGCTTGTAATCGGGTTTGTGTGGTCGTAAAACTGAAACATGGAAGACGTTGTGGACATTCTCGAGTGCTGGAGGTAAGGCTACCTCATATGCAACTTCTCCGATTCTTTGCAGTACTTCGAAGGGCCCAATGAATCTTGGGCTTAATTTCCCTTTCTTTTCGAACCTGATCTTTCCCTTCCAGGGAAAGACTTTCAAAAACACATAACTACCCGATTTAAAATCAACATTTTTACGGTGTGGATCGGCGTATTTCTTCTGCCTATCTTGAGCTGCTACCAGTCTTGTTCGGATCACTTTAACTATCTCTGCTGTCTGCTGTACGAGTTCAGGACCTAATAATTGTCTCTCACCAACTTCATCCCAGTATAGCGGAGTCCTGCACTTTCTGCCGTATAACGCTTCGTAAGGCGGCATGTTAATACTAGCGTGATAACTGTTGTTATAACCGAACTCTACAAGCAGTAGGTGATCATCTCAATTTCCTTTAAAGTCCATTATATAAGCTCTTAACATATCTTCTAATGTCTGAATTTTTCTTTCACTCTGCCCATCTGTCTGAGGGTGATATGCCGTACTCATTCGCAACTGCGTACCCATGTATTCCTGTAGACATTTCCAGAAGTTCGATGTAAAACGTGGATCCCTATCAAAAACAATTGACACCGAAACTCCGTGTCTCAAAACAATCTCTTTTACATATAATTTTACCAACTAGTCTAAGGTAAATTTGACTCTGATCGGAAGGAAATGTGCGGATTTTGTCAGTCGATCAACGATAACCTGTGACGCCCCCAAAATTAGGTATACATCACCCATCTTGGGTTGCCAGATACATGGTACTGAATACAAATACAACTTAATAATACAACTATCGTGTACAATACGACCAAACATAATCTATGAGTTTGAATACAAATATTGTCTTCTAGAGAGTATTCATACTCAAAAGGAGTCCTCATTACAATTATTATCACACTATTTCACATATTAGTGAGGACTACTAATGCTATCCTCTGGACCATCACTCCGTTTCCCGACTCGTCCCAGCTATATTCTCATTTTCTGAAGAGAACAGTGAAAGAAAGGGTGAGCTCAACTAGCCCAGTAAGAAATATTATGACTAAGATAATGCAGAATAAATTATCATTAGCCTTCAACTGTGTTACACTGATAAAATATAATAGACATCAAGTTTAACTGCAGCGGAACAAGCAATCCATTAAAAGAGTCAAGTAAAAAATAAACTCTACTATCTTTTATGATTTAAAAGGTTTTTCAACACTGTTATCGCTGGGACTCAGCTTAATAAAATAATCCACATCATCGAATCACCACTGCACTACGGCCAAGGATATTCGTGTATTCATTAATGGTCATGATCATGCCAACAACTGTCTATCAATGCACTACGGGCCAATGAGGACTTTTACCATATCATTTGTAACATTACGGTCATGATTATACCGAATAATTCCTGGTCATAATCATACCAAGTCCATCTATGCACTACAGGCCACAGATGACTTTCAACATTTTATAAACATGAGGATGATGACAATGATATAAGAATTAAATAAAACAATTCAAGAATTAATTTATCCAAGAATTAACAACGTCCAAATTGTCAACATGATACTGCTTTGTGGAGTAAAATTCAAGAATACTTAGAAGAATATTTTCATGAAAATATACTGGATGAACCGCAATTATCAAGGATATTTCACTAATTTTATGGAGTATAGAAGTTAAAACTTAACCAACTGAGTATAATAACGAATGAAATAACAAAAGAAATCACCCGGCATGCGATAGACCGCACAGACATGTTATTCTAACAGAATAATAAATAATGGAACCAGGTCCGACGTAAACGCACAGACAGGATATTCCGACAGAATAATAAACAATGGAACCTGGTCCGGTGTAAACGCACAGACAGGATATTCCGATAGAATAATAATAAATAATGGAACCAGGTCCGGCGTAAAACACACAAACAGGATGTTCCAACAAAATAATAATAAGACGGAACCAGGTCCGGTGTAAAACACACAGACAGGATGTTTCAACAGAATAATAACAAGACGGAACCGGGTCCGGTGTAAAACACACAGACAGGATGTTCCAACAGAATAACAGAAGAATGTCACCAAGTATAGGGTAGACCGCGTATACAAGTTATTCCAACAGAATAATAAGAAATGGAATAACAACAGTTCTCTTCATGAATAAGAAAGAATAATACCCCTTACCGTTTTAAAGAAGAACTGAAATAAGGAAGTAGTTAAGTAGCAGAATACTTTTCTTTTCTCTCTCTATAGTTTCTCTCTCTAGAGTTCAGTGAATTCGTAAGAAATAATGAAGGAATGAGCTGCTATTTATAGAAAAATAGAATGCATAGTAACTAATCCATGAACGGTCCAGATTGATTACTTTAATCTAACGGTCCATATTTAAAGAAAAATCTTTTAAATAAAATATAATATATTCTATTTATAGAATAACTTTAATAAAGTATTCTGTTCTATATAAAAAGATGTTTCTGTTTTATTACGTTAATAATACGAATAAAACAAAACTTCATTATCGCTAAATAATTCATATTATTAACTGACAATAATTGAATCAAACTGAGTGACTTCTCACATAAGCATTAATAATTAATACCGTGTGTTACTATGCAACCACACGTATTACTGTACTTTTACTACCGAGTAGTTCAACAGTAACAATGGTAAAACTTCCGCCGTTATTTTTAATAAAATATTTTTGTCATTTTCTCAATCCGACAATAATTTCGTTGTGGGGTCCACCAATGATTGTGTCGTTGTACGAATATTCCCTGTTAAAACGAATATTTTTGACCAATCGAATATTATATAACAACTTGCGTACTTTATAAAATTTATAAATATTACCCACAACTATAACATTATATCAAATTAACTCCATAATATTCAAAAATGATATTTATAAAAAATTTATCTTTATTTATAAAAGTTGGGGTCTTACAACCCCCACTTCTTATGAAATTTTGACCTCGAAATTAGGGTACGTACCTGGTATGTCGAAGAGGTAAGGATACCTTGATTTCATTTCAGATTCTAACTCCCAAGTTATTTCCTCAACATCGTGGTTTCTCCACAAAACTTTGACTTGAGGTATAACCTTGGAGCGTAGAATATGTTCCTTCTTATCCAAGATTTGAACAGGAACTTCTTCATACGTCAAATCTTCTGCTATTTCGTCCAGTTCTAACTCAATAATGTGGTTCGGGTCTTCCACATATTTACGTAACATAGATATGTGAAAAACGTTATGAACACGAGACATACTTGGCGGTAAAGCGAGTCTATAAGCCACAGTTCCTACTCGATCAAGGATTAAAAATGGACCGATGAATCGAGGATTGAGCTTTCCTCTCTTTCCAAATCTCGTAACTCCTTTCCATGGAGCAACACGTAAGAACACATGATCTCCTATATCAAATTTCACGTCCTTTCGATGAAGATCAGCATAACTCTTTTGTCGATCTTGTGAGATTTTTATACGTTGTCGGATCGTTTGAATCTTTTCTGTAGTCATACGTACCAATTCCGGTCCCAACAACGTTGCTTCACCCACCTCATCCCAGCATACTGGAGAACGACATTTTCTTCCATACAATGCTTCGAATGGAGCCATGCCAATACTTGTTTGATAACTGTTGTTGTAGGAAAACTCCACCAATGGTAAGAATTTATCCCAACTTCCCTTAAAATCAAGGACACAGAGTCTTAATAGATCTTCAAGAGTTTGAATAGTCCTCTCTGATTGTCTGTCCGTCTGAGGATGATATGCTGAACTAAATCGTAAATCCGTGCCCATAGCTTTTTATAAACTAACCCAAAATCGTGAAGTGAATCTTGGGTCTCGGTCAGAAACAATGGATACTGGCATACCATGCAGTCTTACAATCTCGTTTATGTACATACGAGCAAGACGTTCAAGTGTATAAGTTTCTCGTATCGGTAAGAAATGAGCAGACTTGGTCAATCTATCAACAATGACCTAAATCGCATCAATACCTTGAGAAACCCTAGGAAGACCGGTAACGAAATCTATGGTAATGTGCTCCCACTTCCATTCTGAAATTTCAAGTGGTTGCAATGGACCTTTTGGTACTTGATGCTCCGCTTTGACTCTTTGACAAGTTAGACACCTTGAGATAAACAACGCTATCTCTCTCTTCATATTGCTCCACCAAAATGTATGACGAAGATCATGATACATTTTGGTACTTCCAGGATGGATTGCAAACGGTGTGTTGTGCGCCTCCATCATAATTTCATACTTTAAATCAGGGTCGTTAGGAACACAAAGTCTGGAGTTGACTCGAAGTATTCCTTCTTCATCGACTCTTGCTTCCGGCATAGCACCTTCTTGCTCTTTCTTCCTCATACGCATCAGCTCCAGGTTTGTAGCTTGAGCAGCTTTAACTTTATTGATTAAAGTCGGTTCTACTCGTATATTTGCCATAGTCACATGGGTCCCTGGAGTCTTTAACTCTATCTCCATCCTTTGCAAGTCACACAAAATGGGCCTTTGTGTTGACAATATCGCACTCGTACTTGCATATGATATTCTACTCAATGCGTCAGCTACCACGTTCGCTTTTTCACGATGGTATTGAATGGTATGATCATAATCTTTCAACAGTTCAAGCCAACATCGTTGTCGCATGTTGAGTTCCTTTTGAGTGAAGAAATATTTGAGGCTTTTATGATCCGTAAAGATCTCCACCTTCTCCCCATACAAGTAATGCCTCCAAATTTTAAGTGCAAAGACAACAGCTGCCAACTCTAGATCATGAGTAGGATAATTCCTCTCATATTCCTTGAGTTGTCTTGATGCATAGGCTATGACTTTTCCATGTTGCATGAGAACTCATCCCAACCCTTTGCTCGAAGCATCACTGTAGATGTCAAACCCCTCCGAGCCCGATGGTATTGTTAGAACAGGTGCTGAAATGAGTCTCCTCTTGAGTTCTTGAAAACTCTTCTCACATTCTTCGCTCCAACTGAACTTTGTATCTTTCCGAGTCAGCTGAGTTAATGGAGTAGCGATTCGAGAAAATCCTTCCACGAATCTCCGATAATAACCAGCTAAACCAAGAAAGCTACGTACTTCGGTCACTGATTTAGGTTGCTCCCAGCTTTTAATAGCTTCAATCTTTGCCGGGTCAACCGATATTCCACGACTTGATACTACGTGCCCAAGGAATGCTACCTCCTCCAGCCAGAGCTCGCATTTCTTCAACTTGGCATAAAGCTTGTATTCACGAAGCTTTTGGAGTACCAGCCTCAAGTGTTGCTCATGATCTTCACGACTTTTAGAATAAATAAGGATGTCATCAATAAAGACGACCACAAAGTGATCCAAATATTCCTTGAATACCCGGTTCATCATATCCATGAAGGCAGCAGGAGCATTAGTCAATCCAAAGGACATGACTAGGAATTTATAATGCTCGTACCGAATTCTAAAAGCCGTCTTTGGAATATCCTCAGTTCTAACCTTCAGCTGATGATATCCAGAACGAAGATCGATCTTTGAAAAGAATTGTGCTCCTTGTAACTGGTCAAACATGTCATCAATACGTGGTAATGGGTACCTATTTTTGATGGTGACATGATTCAACTCCTGATAATCAATACAAAGTCGCATACTTCCATCTTTCTTCTTCACGAATAGCACATGAGCACCCCAAGGAGAAGTACTAGGACGAATAAAGCCAATGTCTAACAATTCCTGCAGTTGGATCTTTAACTCCTGAATTTCAATAGGAACCATTCGATATGTGGCTTCGAAAATGGGTTTTATACCAGGTTCAATGTCGATACAAAATTCAATTTCACGCTCTGGGGGTAGGCCAGGAAGTTCTTCAGGGAATACGTCAGGGAATTTATTAACAATAGAAATATCATTCAAAACTGACGTATTTTTGTTTAGATCCGTGACATGAGCTAAGAAAGCTTGACATCCATTTTTTAATAAACGAATAGCTTTATGGCTTGAGATGACAGCAATTGATTTTAATGGTTTGGTTGCTTGAATTCGCATAATAGGTCGATTAGGAATATGAAAGCTAACAACCTTACGAAAACAATCAATATTTGCATGATGAGTAGTTAACCAATCAATCCCTAGAATCACGTTAAATGCAAGTATTTTTAATGAAATAAGATCGACAGGTAATGTGTGGGTACCAAATTAAACCAAACAGGACTTATAAACCGTGGATGTAATGAAGGTTTCTCCCAATGGAGTTTCAACAGATAAGTCAAAGTCTAATTTCTCCGGAGTCAAATTTAATCGATGAGCGCAAGTAGGAGAAATAAAAGAATGGGTAGAATCGGTATCAAATAAAGTATAGACTTCGTTAGAGTTTATGATAAGCTTATCCGTGATGACCTCATTCGAGTTCCTTGCTTTCTGGGAGGTCACAACAAACGCTCTCCCTTGCACTACCGGTTTTGAATTTTCTGGGACGGCCTTTGATGTCTCCATCTTGGCTGAACTTGTTTTTGGTAAACGATAAAATCGAGCTAAATGACCTTCTCTTCCACAATTATAACATGCTTTAGACGGCATCATGCAATTTGGACTGATGTGCCCCTCCCCTCCGCATTTGAAACATATGATAGGTGGTCGTTCTCCTTCCTTAACAACGGGTGCTGGTGTTGGTGCTGACGTCTTTCCATCATTGTTGAATCTCCTCTTCTTGAAATGACCATTCTTATTGTTTTGGCCTTGATTACCACCGAAGTGGTTACCATTTCTGGCCTGTTGATTCCCTCCACGCTTGTTGTCATCGCTTCGATGACTGCTCTCACTGGTATTATCATTTTGCCGACTGCTCTTTTTGGGTTGCGTTGACTCGTTATCGCGCTCCACTAACTGAGCCCTATTCACAATATCTGAATACAAACACAGTTTATGAGAAATAAGATGTTGACGTATCTCAGGTTTCAAACCTCGCAAAAACATTCGCATCATTCGCTCTTCATTATCCACCAAGTGGGACGCAAACCGGGACAACTCAGTAAATTTAGCCTCATACTGCGACACGGTCATATTATTCTGCTCCAATTTGATGAACTCCACCTCCTTCATGTGACGAACACTTTCGGGAAAGTATTTGTCATTGAACAGCTCTTGAAACTTCTCCCAAGACATCTTCAGTACGGCAGGTTGAGTACGCTTAATCGATTCCCACCAGTAATCTGCCTCTCCTCGCAACATAAAGGCGGCAAAAGGAACCTTTTGCTCCTCGGAGCATCCCAAGACATCAAATATCTTGGTGATCTGCTTTATCCATATTTCCGCTACAAGTGGTTTTGGCTCTCCCTTAAACTCCGGTGGTCCCAGCTCCTTGAACTGTTTAGCAGTGACCGTCCGAGAGTTTTCAGTGTTTCCACCTATATTTTGGACAGGAGCCGCTCTCACCTGCTATTGCATGAACTGTATAAAGCTTTTGAACTTCCCATCATTCATCATCTGGTCAGTGTTGTTGTTTGCATGAGGATTGTCACCTTCCTGATGCACATTATCCTGATTATTGATATGTGGTGAATCAACAGTCGCCTGTGCTCCATTGCTATTCTCAACATTCTCAGATGCCATTTTCAGATACTGCCACAAAACAAAAATTAATTGATATGTCATTTATTATCCTTATATTCTGACCGACCAATTAAATACCATGCAAATAAACTTAGGTAGGTCATACTAGCGAAGGAATTCCCCGTCGCTCCCCTCCTAGTTCTATTCTCACATCTTAGCTAGGGATCATATCCCTAAGCTCTGATACTAACTGTGACGCCCCCAAAATTAGGTATACATCACCCATCTTGGGTCGCCAGATACATGGTACTGAATACAAATACAACTTAATAATACAACTGTTGTGTACAATACGACCAAACATAATCTGTGAGTTTGAATACAAATATTGTCTTCTAGAGAGTATTCATACTCAAAAGGAGTCCTCATTATAATTATTATCACACTATTTCACAGATTAGTGAGGACTACTAATGCTATCCTTTGGACCATCACTCCGTTTCCCGACTCGTCCCAGCTATATTCTCATTTCCTGAAGAGAACAGTGAAAGAAAGGGTGAGCTCAACTAGCCCAGTAAGAAATATTATGACTAAGATAATGCAGAATAAATTATCATTAGCCTTCAACAGTGTTACACTGATAAAATATAATAGACATCAAGTTTAACTGCAGCGGAACAAGCAATCCATTAAAAGAGTCAAGTAGAAAATAAACTCTACTATCTTTTATGATTTAAAAGGTTTTTCAACACTGTTATCGCTGGGACTCAGCTTAATAAAATAATCCACATCATCGAATCACCACTGCACTACGGCCAAGGATATTCGTGTATTCATTAATGGTCATGATCATGCCAACAACTGTCTATCAATGCACTACGGGCCAATGAGGACTTTTACCACATCATTTGTAACATTACGGTCATGATTATACCGAATAATCCCTGATCATAATCATACCAAGTCCATCTATGTACTACAGGCCACAGATGACTTTCATCATTTTATAAACATGAGGATGATGACAATGATATAAGAATTCAATAAAACAAGTTCAAGAATTAATTTATCTAAGAATTAACAACGTCCAAATTGTCAACATGATACTGCTTTGTGGAGTAAAATTCAAGAATACTTAGAAGAATATTTTCATGAAATGATACTGGATGAACCGCAATTGTCAAGGATATTTCACTAATTTCATGGAGTATAGAAGTTAAAACTTAACCAACTGAGTATAATAACGAATGGAATAACAAAAGAAATCACCATGCATGCGATAGACCGCACAGACAGGTTATTCTAACAGAATAATAAATAATGGAACCAGGTCCGGCGTAAACGCACAGACAGGATATTCCGACAGAATAATAAATAATGGAACCAGGTCCGGCGTAAACGCACAGACAGGATATTCCGACAGAATAATAATAAATAATGGAACCAGGTCCGGTGTAAAACACACAGACAGGATGTTCCAACAAAATAATAACAAGACGTAACCAGGTCCGGTGTAAAACACACAGACAGGATGTTCCAACAGAATAATAACAAGACGGAACCAGGTCCGGTGTAAAACACACAGACAGGATGTTCCAACAGAATAACAGAAGAATGTCACCAAGTATAGGGTAGACCGCGTATACAGGTTATTCCAACAGAATAATAAGAAATGGAATAACAACAGTTCTCTTCATGAATAAGAAAGAATAACACCCCTTACCGTTTTAAAGAAGAACTGAAATAAGGAAGTAATTAAGTAGAAAAATACTTTTCTTTTCTCTCTCTATAGTTTCTCTCTCTAGAGTTCAGTGAATTCGTAAGAAATAATGAAGGAATGAGCTGCTATTTATAGAAAAATGGAATGCATAGTAACTAATCCATGAACGGTCCAGATTGATTACTTTAATCTAACGGTCCATATTTAAAGAAAAATCTTTTAAATAAAATATAATATATTCTATTTATAGAATAACTTTAATAAAGTATTCTGTTCTATATAAAAAGATGTTTCTGTTTTATTACGTTAATAATACGAATAAAACAAAACTTTATTATCGCTAAATAATTCATATTATTAACTGACAATAATTGAATTAAACTGAGTGACTTCTCACATAAGCATTAATAATTAATTCTGTGTGTTACTATGCAACCACACGTATTACTGTACTTTTACTACCGAGTAGTTCAACAGTGACAATGGTAAAACTTCCGCCGTTATTTTTAATAAAATATTTTTGTCGTTTTCTCAATCCGACAATAATTCCGTTGTGGGGTCCACCAATGATTGTGCCGTTGTACGAATATTCCCTGTTAAAATGAATATTCCCCAACCAATCGAATATTATATAACAACTTGCGTACTTTGTAAAATTTATAAATATTACCCACAACTATAACATTATATCAAATTAACTCCATAATATTCAAAAATGATATTTATAGAAAATTCATCTTTATTTATAAAAGTTGGGGTCTTACATAACCCATACTACATCATAACCTTTCTGAGTTGTCGGAAGGCCAACCATGAAATCCATCATAATATATTCTCATTTCCATTCTGAGATCTCTAACGGTTGTAGCAACCCACTTGGCATCTGATGTTCTGCTTTCACTTTCTGACATGTCAGACACTTGGCAACACACTCTGCCACATCTCATTTTAAATTTGGCCACCAAAAATATTGTCGAAGATCTTGATACATTTTGGTACTACCAGGGTGAATCGAATATTTTGAGCTATGAGCCTCACTCAAAATGTCCTCCATAATCTCTGGTACTGGCGGTACCCAAATTCGGTTCTCAAATCTCAGTATTCCTTCCTTGTCCAACTTGAATCTCGGTTTGGTTTTTTCAGATATCTTCTTTTTCACCTTTTTACATTCTTCGTCCTAAAGTTGAGCCTCCTTAACTTTATCTAGTAGGGTTGTACCAGATTACATCTGGAACAACTTCTCATCAATTTCTATAGGATACTTCACTTCCAATTCTAACTTCTCTATGGCTGAAATTAGCTCCTTCTGAGCGGTCAACATCATCAATTTCTTCTGACCATTTCTACTTAAGGCATGGGCAACCACATTTGCCTTACTTGGATGGTATAAAATTTCACAATCATAGTCCTTAATTAACTCCAGCCACTTTCTTTGGCGCATATTCAAATCCTTCTGTGTAAAAATATATTTCAGACTCTTGTGATCTGTATATATTTCACACTTCTCCCCGTAGAGATAGTGCCTCCAAATTTTTAAAGCAAAAACCACTACAGCTAACTCCAAGTCATGGGTCGGATATCCCTTCTCGTAATCCTTCAATTGTCGTGACGCATACGCAATGACTCTGCCGTTTTGCATAAGCACACAACCAAGTCCTTTATGCGACGCATCGCTAAAAATAACAAAATCTCCTGTATCATCCGGAAGAGACAACGCATGTGCTGTACTCAACCTCTTCTTTAATTCTTGAAAGCTTTCCTCACACTTCTCCGTCCAAACAAATTTCACAGCTTTTCGAGTCAAATTTGTTAACGGAGTTACGATCTTGGAAAAATATTGAATGAATCTTCTGTAATATCCTGTCAATCCAAGAAAACTTCGTACCTCCGACGATGTTCTCGGCTGATCCCAGTTTATCACGGCTTCGACTTTGGATGGATCCACTAAAATTCCGTCTTTATCGATCACATTCCCAAGAAATTGTACCCGCTCGATCCAAAATTCGTATTTTGAAACTTGGCATACAACTTCTCCCTTCTCAACACCTCCAACGTTAATCTCAAATGCTCTTCATGTTCTTCCTAAGTTTTCAAATATACCAAAATGTCATCTATAAATACCACTACGAATTTGTCCAAAAATGGCTTGAACACTCCATTCATTAGGCCCATAAATGCTGCAGGAGCATTCGCTATACCAAATGACATTACCAAAAATTCGTAGTGACCATATTGTGTTCTGAACGCTGTCGTCGATACATCCTCTAGCCTCACCTTCAGTTGATGATAACCACTCCTCAAGTCTATCTTGGAAAAGTATCTCACTCCCTTCAATTGATCAAACAGGTCGTCGATCCTCGGTAATGGATATCTATTCTTAATCGTGACCTTATTCAGTTCTCTATAGTAAATGCAGAGTCGCATCGTCCCGTCCTTCTTCTTCACAAATAACACTGGCGCTCCCCATGGTGATACGCTCGGTTGAATGTACTTTGTCCAGTAATTCTTTTAGTTGTACCATCAATTCTTTCATTTCTACCGGTGCCATTCGGTACGGTGCCTTCGATATTGGAGCCGTTCCTAGAGCCAAATCGATCACAAATTCAACCTCTCTATCTAGCGGAAGTCCTGACAAATCGTCTGGAAATACGTCTGCGAAGTCCCTCACTACTAGTATCTCCTCTACTTTCGGATTCTCTTTACGACTATCGACTATGTAAGCTAGATATCCTACACAGCCTTGTCTTAACAACTTCCTGGCCTGCATCATCGTCAGACAACTCACTTGTCTAGGCGACTTGCTACCATAAAACACAACCTTTGACGGAGTCATGAGGTTAATACGCTTCTTCTGGCAATCAATTACGGCTCCGTAATTGAATAACTAGTCCATACCCAAAATAACGTCAAATTCTCCGAGTCGAATAGGGATAAGATCTACGTTCATAATATTACCCTTAATATCCACTCTACAGTTCTTATGTACGTACTTAACAGGAATTATTTCTCTATTCGCAATTTCTATGTTCATGGGGTGTTCTAACTCATCCTTAGGCAATTCTAAGTTCTTAGCAAAGTCATCGAATATAAATGAACAAGTAGCACCCGAATCAAATAATATATAAGCATTAACTTTATTGATCGGAATGATACTTGAAACCACATCACGAGACTACACAGCATCCTGCACTGTCATGTTGAATGTCCTGGCGGGCGGTCGGTCGGTCGGTTGCGGTTGTTCCCGTGATAGTTAAAGCACTTCCACCGTTGTTTCCCCTGTTCCCTCCTGATCTTGCCCCTCCAGATCCCTTCTTGGGACAGTCCCTTGCCAGATGATCCTTTGATCCGCAAGTGAAGCAGACTCCCTTCTTTGGGTTAGGACAGTTAGGTGCTATATGGCCCTCCTAACCACAATTGTAGCACACTCGCTTTCCCTTCATACAAACCCCCAGGTGAGCTTTCCCGCAGGTCGGGCACGTTTCGATCCTTTTCTTCTGACCTCCTTGCTGATTTCCAGTTGACGAGTTGTCAGTCCACCTCCTTTTCTGATTGATACTTCCTCCCGTGTTGCTGCCACTGGCTTTGTTATTTCCCTCATTTTCACTCTTCTTCTTCTTCTGATCCTGATTGTACTTGGTCACCGCATCGCTCCCACCTTCAGCGAGGATGGCCTTTTCCAGTACTCCAGCAAAAGTGTTTAGCTGAAACATTGATACTTTGCTATATACCCATGGCTTCAGTCCTTGTTCAAACCTTCTTTCTTTTCTCTCATCCGTATGTACTTAATACGGGGCGAACCTAGCCAACTCATTGAATTTTGCCGCATAATCTGGTACGAACATATTTCCCTGTTTCAACTCCAGAAACTGGACCTCCATTTGGTTCTGCGAGTTGGTCGAAAAATACATCTCGAAAAATATCTCCTTGAACCTCTCCCAGGTAATCACACCTTCACCTCCTCGGACCTTATTTGCTTGCCACTAATAACTGGCTTCGGATTTCAGCATGAACTTTTTCCGGTCCTCTCTGACTTGGCGACGTCAAAAACTTTTTCCATCTCCATAACCCACGTTTGAGCCTTTAAACTCTGGCGGTCCCACCGCCTTGAAATCCTTAAACGTCGTGTTCGGTGGAGCTTAAGGTGGATTATTCATCGCTCCAGCTAGTAAGTTCACAACTGCTGAACGGGGTTAGCATTGGCGTTGTTGTTGTTATTATTCGTTGACCCTTCCTGGGCTGGTCAACGATTTGGTCGTCTTCTCGGCGGCATGTTTCTGATAAGAATATATGCTTATTAGATCTTTATTCAATCCTTTAAATATTTAAGTCTTAACTAAAACATTTAAACATAAGCACTTAACACATTATCTCAATAAACCCTGATATATTTATTCAAATCGAAAGTTTTAACATTAAACGATAGCATCACTGCTATTTACATCAATTATCCCGAGATAAAGAATCTACAGGATTTAAAACATTAAAATATTCCTTTGTTTATAAACACATCTAACACGAGATATGTTTTTCACATAATTAAACAAATCATATCACTGCCTGTTAAGGCACTGAATAGCCTTGCTACGTTCCTCTTCCATGATGCGGGACATCGTCCGACGATCTAACATATACGATGGTAGTCCTTCGAACTGGATTGGGTACCTCATAGCTCGATCCTGGGCCTCATACATTGCATTTTGAAGTGTAGAGTACGTCTCCCTAAGCTTAGCCTTCTTCGCATGACAATCCTCTTCTTTAAGATCAGTACGACGTGATTCTCTTACCCAGCCCTCCTTTGCTATGGTCAGTCTTTCTGAGCTCTTTTTCAGTTCCTTCTTCAACTTCTCTATTTCTTCGAACTTCTCCTCGGTTTGACCCTTCTCGTGAACCAAATCCCACTCCACGTTTCCTAGACGTGTGTGAAGAGTCACAACCTCCCTATCCTTTTGCTCAATGGTAATCTGCTGAATAATCGCCTGCTCAGTCAGATCCTAAACAGTGTCACGTAACTCTACGTTATGGTCATATAACTCGTCGTACATCTCAGCATCAATGGAGTTCGGTGGGAACTCCTCTTCTTCCTCTTCCTCTTCAGGATCCTCCTCTGGATCAGTCTCAGGCTCATGCTCCTGACCAACAACAATGATCAATGGAGATGGCTCTCTCTATACCACCTGCTCCCTGATGACATGAATGTCTCGGGGCTCTTCCTCTATAGGTACTCGGGGTTCCTCCTCCCCAGCTCGACTAGCTCCTCCAATATTCGACATCCTGACAACACAGTTTCAAGTTTCAGTTACTAAGTCGTACTAGTGAGCACATAATTTAACACATAAGCACATAAAGTCTTTTATTATCTTCAATGAATTAAGAAATTCATTTCTTAGTACTCGATAAGAATTTTCCATCACTATATTCTTCCTATAAGGCTGCTACCTAAGGTTGTTTCCCCACCTAAGGTTCATAACCTATAGCTCTGATACCAACCTGTGACACCCCCAAATCCAGGTACTTTAATTTCACGGGATTTGGTGTTCACTGTATAAATATCATCTATCTATCTACCCATAATAAATAAAAACCATGCAATAGATAGAAATAAATCCTCTCCTTAAGGAGTTACATCATCAGAATTAAATACATAAATCACAGGTCATACTAACCTTAAATCTCAAATGTGGAAATATAAATAAATAATAGTCTTACACAACATTAACATAAGTCTGAAACATAAATACATAATCACATAAACAATAAGTCTTCATCACTTGTTAATCTTGCCATTGCTTTTGTTAGTACAAGGCTCGTCGGACCTTTCGTTCTTAACTGTAATGTTATTATTATGCAAGAGTGAGCACGATTGCCCACAAGTACAATAATACAACAATAAAATAATAACATGAGAGTGAATCAAAAACTTCTGTAACAAGAAAACTTGGCTTTTGAATTAAGAATGAATAACAAGAACCAAAAGAACTTCTGAGGGTCATAAGACCTTAAACTATGTCCTAGGTTATCAAGTGTTATACTTGAAACCTTTAACAGTCATAAGACTATGAACTCTTCTTCTCGTACTTAGGGGGATTAGCCCTTAGTATCATATTGTGCAGAATATCTTAACGCTAAAGCGTAAATAATCCCTATTAAAGGGTTGTTCATCTCAGTTTGACATCGGAGTCCGCACCAAAGGAAGTTTGGTTTGGATAAGTTCAAAAGAAGTTCTAGAATTTATAACACTCATCAACTATGGACTAGTCGAATCAATAAGGGTTCGCTAGTCTTACAAGGTTCAACAATAATTGATATTCAATTTGAATAATGAAATTCCAGATGTATACAATCGAATGATTATTGTATAACAGGAATCGTGCTTTTAAAGAATAATAAGATCTAATATGAAATCTTGACTTGAACAATAATAAACCAGATAGAATAATGAACTTGCTTTATGTAAAGAATCAAGGTTTAGGAACTTGCCTCGCGTGTAGGCTAAACGATTACTACTTCCGTTCATCACAAGTTCTACACACATACCATATGTATTCACGACATTAATTAGTTACATTTTCACTTAATTATTTAATGTAAACTCCACTTTATTTAACAAATCATTACCCTTTTAATTTAATTACTTAATTAAATTAGAATATTTTCATTCCCTTACTATTATTACACTCGAATAAATTATTTCATAATAATTTTCATCGAATATTTATTTTATTCCATAAATATTTCAACTAAAATATTTATTTATTTTATAAATATTTTAATAATAATTTTCATCGAATATTTATTTTACTCCATCAATATCTCAATTAAAATATTTATTTTATTTTATAAATATTGTAATAATAATTTCTATCGAATATTTATTTTATTCCATAAATATATCAATTAAAATATTTATTTTATTTGATAAATATTTTAATTAATTATTATTATTTAATTTTACCTTGTTTTATTTTTTTTTGCCCATCGAGGCGGGGTAATTTAGTTTGGAACACCCGCCGGGGGCGGGGTTACCCAGACTCAGTTTCTGCAGTTCACACGTAACAAGGTTGGGCCCAAAAAAATCTCCCAAGTTCACCCATATGTTCTCCTGAAGAACACAGAGAACATGCCCATAACTTCCAATTTTCTTGTCCATATATTAATTTAAGCATACTCAATTACTATAATTCATATATGATCATTACTCATCCTTTCTAACATGATCTTAACAACTTAATTTATATAATTACTTGAATCAAAACATATAATTTCACTGTTCTTGATGTTCTTGAAAGTTTTGAAAACAAAACATTAAAACTAACACTACGGATTCATTATAACACCAAATCTGTCCATTCGAAGTTTGTTTTCTTTGTTTTAACATGCATAATTATATAAAAGTGTAAAATTTAGGGACAACATATGATTGACGTATTAAATTTACGTGTAAGGGCCATATGGCCATATTTCTATACTCTGTAATTTTGTAGCAACCATATACAACGTATTTTCATGAAACTGATGTTATGGAACCATAATATATATAGCACAACACATTATAAAAACATCTTACCACATATATAAACACATAATTATTACTCTTTCCAACTACAGAGATTTTAACAGAAACTTGAAAGCCATTTTCATGAAAACTTTAATAACGTAAAATAGAAACTGGGTTGAAGAGATTACCCAAAGCGTAGTGTAGATTTAGTAGGAGATGAATTCCTTCTCAGATTCTTCTTGACTCTCACAATTCTCTTAACAATTCTCTGAATTCTCTCTGACTCTCAAGTTAACTCTAAATTGCAAATACGTAAAATGGAGAATCTGACCAGGCGCACAAATAAATCCAGTAATGTTGAGGTCAGTTAACCCATACGTGGGTTAACTACTCTCAAATTCCCTTAAAGCTCTGTTTGGTTATTCTTAAAGACTCAATCCCAATTAATTTAATTAATCCTTTATAATATAGTTTAATCGTGTCACATCTATTTAGGCAATTAATCCAACATCTTATTTAATTTAATTTAAATATCATATAATAATTTCTCATTAATTCATATAGTCATAAAAATTAAATTTTTCATTTATTAATTATGTCAAATTATTAAATCTCTAATTAATTATAAAATTAATTAAAATAATATCAAGCTTATTAAATATTTCTTTTAATTCAATAAGCTCACATAATTACATACTTTAAATAATAAAATTCTCAACATTAATTTAATTAATAAATATACCACATATAATTAAATTAATCTACCACAACTTCATGAATTAATTATTTAATCTAATAATTAAATCATCGAAAAATATTTATTTAATCCAATAAATATTAAAATTAAATTACAAAATCTCGTTTGTCACAATTGATTATTGGTTTTACAGTTGTATGTCTTTGGCCGTAGTGCAAAGATGAATTTAATGACATAATTATAAACATGAACTGTGAATTGGTATAACCATGAGCTTTGTGTTCCAGGTAAAAACAGGTGGTGAAAGTTCTCGTTGTCTTGGGTACAACGAAGAACTATTGATTAGTGTTACATGAATAAAATATTGATGATGGACTTTTAATTTGGAGAAGATAGTAAACATTATGTTCTACTTGACTCTTCTATTAGATTGTTGATTCCGCTGTAATTATGGTTGAAAACTTTTATCATCTACCATATGTTCTATATATCTGATTTATTACTGATAAAGGCTATTGATAATTTAATTATCTTAAGTTATGATATTCTTTACTGGGCTATTTGTGCTCACCATTTTTCTTCACAACTTCTTTCAGGTAATAAAAGTGTAGCTAGGACTAGCAGAGAGAACATGGGTATAAAGTGGTGTGACATAATAATTGTATTGAGAACTTAAAATGTGTGTCGTATTTTATACGTCATTTAATATTTAATTTTGGTGAACAACAATAGGGTGAGGTGAACTCGACTTTGGAAGCGTCAAAAATGCACTCCATTAGAATGAGGAGAACAGAAATCTTCTCGTGTTTCTTAGGGACTTGAAATATTTGATGCTCTATTTTATATGGCATTGTAATAATTTGAGTATGAATATTGTCATATTATATACGTTACAATATTTGTATTGAAACTCATAGTATATGTGTCATCGCATTTTGCACAACAGTTCAATAGTTGTAATAGAAAAGTTTGAGTCTATAGTTTTCGTTTTTGGTGACTCAGAATGGGTTGTATGGACCTATTTTGGGGGCGTTACAGTATATTTCTGCACTCCACTACTGAAACGTTTACTGAAATAATATATGACCTTTTCGTTGCCCTTGTCATCCTTCTGCCCCAACAAACAACCCATGGCGTTGGAATTGACTGATATATACATGAGCAACGGGACTCCCTCCCTTAGGGGTACTAGTATGGGTGCTTCAATCAACCTCTTCTAGATGATTTGAAAAGCCTTCTGACAATCTTCATTTCACTTTCCAGAGGAGTTCTTTCTCAACAACTTGAAAATAGGTTCATATGTGGTTGTAAGCTGCGAGATGAATTTGCTGATAAAGTTTATCCTCCCTTGAAAACCTCAGATTTCTTTCTCAATTTTCAGCTCGGGCATCTCAGTGATGACTTTTATCTTGGCTGGATCCAACTCGATGCCTTGATTACTTACAAGGAATCCCAAGATTTTTTCGAATTTCATGCCAAAAGCATACTTGGCTGGCTTCAGTTTCAAGTTATATTTACGGAGCCATTCAAACAACTTTTGGAGATGGGTACAATGATCATTTGCCTCTTTGGGCTTTACGATGATATCATCCACATATACTTCGATCTCTTTATGCATCATATCATGGAATAAGGTCATCATAGCCCTCTGATATGTAGCACTAGCGTTGGTGAGGTAGAATGCTAATCTCCTATAGCAGAAAGTGCCTAGGGGGTGATGAAGGCGATCTTTTCCCTATTTTCTTTAGCAACCATAATCTGGTGGTATCTGGCAAAGTAATCGGTGTGAGATCCCAAACATTATAAAATTAAAGTATTCAATTTTCTTATAATTATTATTTTATTTCGTAAATGATTAAATTGATAAAAGGTTAAAGTTAAGGGTGATATTTGAAAATTTTTGCAAAGTAAGCAAGTTGTTATTCGTTGTGTCGGGGAATATTCGATTGGTCGGGGAATATTCATTTTCACAGGAAATATACGTACGACGACATAATCATTGGTGGATCCCACAACGGAAGTATTGTCGTATTTAGAAAACGATAGAATTATCTTTTTATAAAAATAACGGCGAAAGTGTTACCGTTAAAACTGTTGAACTACCCAGTAGTAAAAGTACAGTAATACGTGTGGTTGCATAGTAGCACATGGTATTGATTATTGATGCTTACGTGAGAAGTCACTCAGTTATACTCAATTATTACTACAATAATTGTTGCATCATATCTCTCATATTATTAATTCAATTATTGTCACAATATCATCTGCATAATATGTTATATTATTAAATCAATAATTGAGACGACAAAGTTATTCATATTATTATTTGCAATATCAACAATGTCTAGAAGTTCTTTCAAGGAGAGGTTAGATAATCTAATTGCGCGCCAATAGGGAGAAATCTTTATCGAAAAGCCCCCTCTTTGCTGAGAACGACCTGGTTGTTAAATATCGTAAATTATAATATTAATGATGAATAAGTTCGTGTTGATTAAAGATGAAATTGATATTTCCATTGTGTTGGAATTATTAGTGTTTGTGGAAATCGACATTTATTTCGATAATAATTGATGTCTGGAGGTTATATTGACCAATCGGGTAATTAATCGGATAAATGAGCAATTAATTACTATTAATTCACATGCTTATAACTATGTGTTCACATGTGTGTACTATTGATTCACATGATTTATTATTAGGGAGTTGGTGCAAGATTGAGAATACTTGCATGACTAAATTAAAAATAGAAGTATAGTTGAATGTACTATACTGTAATTAGTTTTTTCACATGATTAGAACTATTGAGTCACATGATTTACTATTGATTCACACGATTTACTATTAGGGGAGTTGGTGCAAGTTTGATAATCCTTGCATGACTAAATTAAAAATGAAGAAAAAGAGGAAGGTATTATACTGTAAAATTTCGAGCCCCAAAACGTGTAATTATCAAAACTATATTTTCCTATAAATAGAAGCTCATTCCTTCATTATTTTTTACCAATTCACTAAAGCTATAAGAGCAATTATTATAGAGAGAAATTATAGAGAAAAAGAAGAAGAGAAGTCTACTACCTCACTATTCCAGTATCCAATTTTCTTCTGAGTTAAGGGATATTATTTGTTGTACTCGTAAGGGTATTTTTTTTTTGTATTCATGAAGAGAGCTTTTGTTATTCCATTCTTTATTATTATGTTGGAATAATCTGTCTATGCGAAGTACCGCATACATGGTGAAATTCTTCTGTTATTCCATTCTTTATTATTATGTTGGAATAACCTGTCTATGCGAAGTACCGCATACATGGTGAAATTCTTCTGTTATTTCATTCTTTATTATTCTATTGGAATATCCTGTCTGTGCTGATTACGCATGACCTGGTTTCATTCTTTATTATTCTGTTGGAATATCTTGTCTGTGCGTATTACGCATGACCTAGTTCCATTATTTATTATTCTGTTAGAAATAATCTGTCTGTGCGGTCTATCGCATGCCTGGTGAATTCTTCTGTTATTCCATTATTTATTATTCTGTTGGGAATAACATGTCTGTGCGGTCTATCGCATGCTTGGTGAATTCTTTTGTTATTCCATTCTTTATTATTCTGTCGGAAATGATCTGTCTACGTGGATTACCGCATGACGAATGAAAATTCATTTGCAGTATCGTATATTCTATTATACTCGTATGAGATATCATTTCTTTGTACTCGTCATGAAATATCATTTTCTTTGGTATTTTTCTTTTATGAGTTACTATTCATGGGTTACTATTCACCCGATTACTATTCACTCTAGTATTATTCACTCGGGTATTCGGGGCATTTTTTGTGCTGGAGTACTATCCACGAGTTACTATTCACGAGTTACTATTCCCCCGATTACTATTCACTCTAGTATCATTCTCTCAGGTATTTGGGGTACTTTTTATGTCGGAATACTATTCACGAGATACTATTCCCGAAGTACTATTCACAGGGCACTATTCACGGGATACTATTTACCTAAAAAATATATTTCTTTTTTGTCCAAATTATTTTTAGTACATGAATATTATTCTTGAATTTTACTCCACAAAGCAGTATCATGTTGACAATTTGGATATTTTAAACTCTGGATAAATTTAAAGTCTTTAATATTTATCCTTGATTTCGTTTGATTAATGCTTATATCATTGTCATCATCCTCGTGCTTATATTATGATGAAAGTCATCTTTGGCTTAAGTGCAAAGATGGACTGTTGATTATTAGTTTTACAGTTGTATATCTTTGGCTTACGCGCAAAGATGGAATGTTGATTATTGGTTTTACAGTTGTATATCTTTGGCTTACGTGCAAAGATGAACTATTGATTGATGAGTATCTTTGGCTTATGTGCATAGATGAACTGCTTATTGGTATGATTATGATCAGGGATCATTCGGTATAATTATGACCCGTAATGTTATAGATGATGTGGTAAAAGTCCTCATTGGCCCATAGTGCATTGATGGACAGTTATTGATATGATTATAACCAGGGATTATTCAGTATAATCATGACCATTGATGATTACATGAATATCTTTGGCCGTAGTGCAGGGATGATTCGATGATGTTGATTATTTATTAAGCTGAGTCTCAGCGATAAAATATTAATTATACACTTTTAATTCGTAAAAGATAGTAGATATCATGCTCTACTTCACTCTTCCAAAATACAGTTGTATGTCTTCGGCATGTAATGCAAAGACGAATTGTTAATGAATATCTTTGGTCGTAGTGCAAAGATGAATTTATTAGTATGATTATGAGCAGGAATTGTGATTTGGTATAACCATGATTTTTGATGTTTCAGGTGAAGATAGGTGATAAAAATTATCTCCGTCCTGGGTGCGAAGAGGAATTTAGAATCACAATTATGATTATGAGTTATTCATATGATTGTGGACAGGAATTGTTGGTTATTTTACAAGGATAAAACATTATTGGTGGACTTTTAACATGGAAAAGATAATAGACCTGATGGTCTATTTGACTCTTCTAATGGATTGCTCGTTCCGCTGCAACTATAGTTGAAAAGTTTTATCATCTATCATATGTCCTAAATCTCTGATTTATTACTAATGAAGGCTATTGATGATGTAAATTATCTTTAGTCATGATATTCTTTGCTGGGCTAGTTGTGCTCACCCTTTTTGTTTCATAATTCCTTTCAGGTAATAAGAGTGTAGCTAGGTCGAGCGGGAATATCAGGGGAATAGAACGATGGTCTATAGCTGTTGAGGTTCTCCCTAAATAGTATGAAAATAATTTTGTTGAGAACTTTAGATAAGTGTGTCGTATTGTATATGTCATTTGATATTTAATTTTGGTGAACCGAATAGGGTGAGGTGAACCCAACTTTTGAAGGGTGTTTTGCCACTATCATACAAGATGTCTAATGACATATAACCTCGTGTTATCATAAGACAGGGTTGTGCACATCCACTTGCTAAGTATATCTACGAGCACTACCTATATGATCTTGGAATTTATTTGAAATATAATTTTCACTTGGAGACAACGGAGATAATTATATGTCAAGAGAAGACTCACCATTGGAAAGAAGATGATAGTAATCTTCTTATTTTTCTTTGGGGACTTTTGGGTCAACCAAGGATAATTCTGTGGACATATGATATCTATCATAACCTAGACGCATGGCCTCCCATGTACGAAGGTTTTCTTGAGTATTTTTCAAAGATTTTAATTTCTAAAGCAATTATTGATTGTACCTTTATGTAAGGTACCATTGTAAGGTCTTGTGGTCAAGGCACCACAAGAGTATTATATATATTTGTATTAAAACTCACAGCTTATCTGTTGTCGTACTCTGCACAACAGTTCAACAGTTGAATAAATGAAGTTTATATTTGATTTTTATAGTGCGATACCTAGCGACTCAGAATGGGTCGTGTGGACCTATTTTGGGGGTGTCACAATCGGCAAAGGAGTACATCTCGTACTATGTCGTATTGTCTATCAACACATGGATGACTGGCACTAGGAAGTCATCTTTAAGGCTGGCCTTGTTGAGATCTCGATAGTCTACACAAACCGGTACCTTCACACCAGGTTTTGGCACTGGGCCCACATTAGATAACCACTTAGGGTAGGTTGATACCATAATGATACCTACTTTGAACTGTTTGATAATTTCTTCTTTGACCTTCAAGCTACATTCTGGTTTCGACCGTCTTAGCTTCTGCTTTACTGATTTGAACTATTCTTTAACTGGTAACCGATGGACGACAATGTTTGTGGATAAACCGACCATGTCTTCATGAGACCGAGCAAAAACATCCTTAAAATGGGTTAGGAGGTTAATTAAGTCTTTTTCTTGGTTGAAGGGTATGTTTGTTCCAATATGTAATTCTTTAGGATGGTCAGAGGTTCCAAGGTTTATGGTGATGGTTTGCTCAAGGTTGGGTTTGAGTTTATCTTCAACCCATCCTTTAATTTCCTCAGGAACCTCATCATCGTCTACCTCTTCTTGTTCAATCCCCATTAAGTCAAAGTCTAATTTTATATCAAAATCATAGTCACTTCTTGATAGACTCCACGGCACGCTTGTGTGAGGTGGTCGTCACCTAGATCATTTTTAGAAAAGTCGTAAGGTGGAACGCTCATGACACCTCAACCCAACGTCTATATTGAGACGAGAACCTTGGTACAATCGATCGCGCAACTAAGTTGCGTTGAATGGAACACCAATGACACTTTGACTCAATGTCTATAACGAGAAAAAAACCAAAAGTACAATCGACGATTGATGTAGGGTAGAAGACGCCACACACAACTATGTATTGTTGTATGATAAGTCGATAATGAATCTCACAAAAAACTATGAACAATTCAGGAGTTCTCAAAGAACCAAAAGGAAAATAATCTCACAAGTTTTATTTATCAATTAACCTAAATCTTATAAGGAATAAGAAATCCAAAAGGAAAGTAAAACCCTAGCTCACAAATCAATATGGAAATTAAATCCTATCTAATATAACTCCTAGATACATTAGAAATCTAAAAGATACTAAAAATAACTAATTAAGGAAGTAAATCCGCGTCCCAAATCTGTCAAAACGCGTAAAAAATCTTGCTAGAAGTCGTCGAATACACTGGGGCAGATTTTTAGGCCTACCGTCGGGGTGGACTTGGGCAGCTAGGAATGGGCTGGGGCGAAGTCAGAACCCACTGGGGCAAGTTTGGAGAGAGGCAAATCCACAAGGATGGACTTTTTAGCCTTGAAAATCCGCTTGGGCGGATCCACTTTTTCTATTGCAATGTCCTTTAGTAAAATGGCCATAACTTTCTTGTCCAAACTCTAATTGAAGCGATTCAAGAGGCTCTGGAAAGCTAACGAAAATCTCTACAACTTTTATTCTTTGAGGATTGAGAAATTCGGGCCGAATCAAGGTCGAAATTGAGCTTAAATGGCTGGTATATATTTGGCAAGTTGAAAATGCCAATCTTTGATCTCGATTGCATGATGAACGCATTTCCTTGACGTTTGATCCCTTCTTCTTCATCCCATGCATTCTAACCTTGTGTTGTCATATGATAGATTTTAATCTCCTATCCATGAAACGTACACGACACCAATTGACTTGAATTCCAATGTAAGCATCCTTGGGTTGAATTCAGCCCAACTAATCGCAATCATTCGTTGAACCCTTAGAATTGAAATTTAGTCGTTGTTGTTTGATGCGAGCTTGGTCAGGATGTTATCATTCCCCTCCTCTTGAAAATGATTTGTCCCCAAATTTGGCATCCCCTCCTCTTGAAAAGGAGTTATCCACAAACATGTCCCTACATAAAAACAAACCAAGTTAGTAGCATCAAGCAGATCATAATGACAAAATTCAACTTGCAAATGACATATATAAGCATCAAAAACTCTAACTCCTACTAAGAACATAGCAAATTCAGACTTCTCTCCCGAATTGACAATTTGTAGACCAATTACTCCAAAAACACTAACTATATAAACTAATCTACTATATACTAAAATAATCATAAATGCAAAGTAAGAAAGAATATGAAAAGTCCTATATCCTCATGGATCAAAAATCATCACGCAGAACTCTTCATATAGTATATTCTCCCAATGACGAATCCCCGGATCAAAAGTTAATCTAATGATCTCGATCCTTTGCAGAAACACATTCGTCAATTCACCTGGGTCAAATATCAATACTTGAAATTCGTCATGCTTCACACGTAAACTCTCTTGAATTCCTAGATTAAACACAAAACAAAACAAATCAACAAGTTCTTTTTGTCTAATCACAAAGAAATCAAATAAACCAAGATCGCATGCATAGTCTACTAGAATAATATTCAAAACACTTCCTAGTATATTCTCAATACATTGATCGAATTGAATTGCACGATCCATGATTCCCTCGATGAATATGATCCTATCACAAATCTGTAAAACACAACTAACCTTCCTCTTTCCTTTCACATTAACACAGTTAAGAATAAATAATATTGTCAACGGAGTAAAAACACAACTAACTTCACAAGATAAAAACTCAATAGCATACTTATCATGATAAACAAACTCAACACATGCTACAAAATTTTCCAAATTGTTGACACAAACTGGAATATCATCAAAATAGATAATAATAAGTTTTTACCATAAACGAATGCAAAATATGATTTAACAATCCCATGGTAATATGAAAAACCTCAGCTAATCCAAGTGAACTAACTAAACATGCAAATAACCCATATCTCAATCCATATTGATGATAAACACTTCTCAATTTAAAACCATAGGATAACAAATAATGCAATGAAGATTGCCCTAATGAAACAATATGATTACTACCACTGTCAACTATCGACATCTCATGTAAAGATTGACTAGCATGAAAACCCAAATCAACATATGGATAAGAAACCCTAGAATGAATTTCATGCAAGTAATAATGTTGATAACGAGAAAACACATCATGATCATAAACTAACTCAACAACGATCAAATATACGCCATAGCTTATGATAAAGACAATTCTACCCACAAAATAGCTAACAACAAATTTCCCAATGGAAGCATGCAAAACATGTTTTAAATAGCTCATGAAAACATTAGATGTATTAGTTAATCTAACAAAAATAACTATCCATCTATATAATTCACATGTTAAAATAATTTTACAAATTCCATATTCTCTCATGCTAAATTGATTAGGCATTATCATCACATAATCATCATATTTAGACAAAACACAAGAAGAATGTAATTTATCAAACATATTATCCAAACAAAGAAAAGAATAACGATACTTGTTTACCGATTCAAAATAGATGCACAAATTCGTTGTCCCGTCCTCCTTAGGCACTATGATCTCATAATTAGCACAGAAACTCATGTCTCCTCTCATGTTACCCACTTTCATCAACTCTTCAATCCTCCTCGGTAACTCCATCGTCTCCTCATGAATACTATCAGCTGATTGGTACGGAATGATAGCATGATGTATATCATCAACAACCTACACAAGAGAAACAATAGAACTAGACAAAGAAGAATCATTAGTGTTAGTATTCAAAAGCGTCGTCTTGTAAGAATGTACAATAATTGGCTTTTCAAAATATAACTCACTTTTCAACTCACTCTCTTCGTTTTGCTCACCCTCTCATTTGTTTTTCTCTCGTTTATTTTCAATCAATCTTTTCATTCTCTCTTTTCTTTTCTCTCTCATTCTTTTCTTTTAAATTATCAATCTCTTGAACAATTTCTTTTTGTCGATCTTTTTCACATGTATTTTATTCCATAAACTCGTCTTCTTGATCACTAGAACCTAATAGCTTTTCTTGGACTGCATATTCGATTATATCTTCTTCCTCCCTCAGTTGAATGTGTACCTTTTGCGCCTTAAAAGTATTTTTTAGCTGCATCCAACAATGTGTCATCTTCGTAATGAACTCCTCAGAAAGTAATGGTTCACTATACACCTTAGGAGTTTCTCATGGTTGTCACCAATGCGAATCCTCTTTGTTTACATGTCTGTGAACCCTCTTATCACCTTCTAATGTTGATCTCTTTGAAGGTTGCTCTACATGTCTTTAAGAAATATACTTTTCCCTACTATTTCGTTGTACTGGAGTAAATCGCTTCCTCATTACCGTTTTTAATTCTGCCCATGTTTCGATCGGATGCTCTCCACATCTCCATTTGCCACGCACAACTTGATCCCACCATGTAACTGCATGATCGAATAACTCTTAAACTGTCTGTTTCACCTTCCCACACTCAGAATATTCATTATAGGCAAATTTTTGATCCATTTTTTCCTCCCATCTCAAATAAATATCTGGATCAATCCCTCCTTGGAAAGTATTCTTTCGAGTTTCATAATCATAATTATACATATTTACTGCAAAACAAGGGTTAGTAGATAAAGAAAATTTTTCTCACACACTCCCTTACGTGTTTCGCTCAAACAATTAATCACAGAATTATGAAATGCTCGTGTATCACACAATTGGCTTTTACCCTCTATTAAGCTCACACTTATGCCTTTTACCTCTCAATATTTTCTTTTATAGGTTCTTTTTGAATTCACCAAAAAAAATTCACAGTTTTACAATGCAATTCAAAAGTAACTTATCAAGAACAAATATAAAAGGTGTAGATCTTAGAATACCAACATAATTACGAATTCCTTGTATCTTGGGCTGAGCATTTTGGTTATAACCGAACCGAATAGGTTATTCGGTTATAACCGAAAACCAAAATTTACATTTTTTTGATATCCGAACAATTATCTGAAATGAGTGGTAACCGAATAACTGAAATAACCAAATTAACTATTCGGTTATTCGATTAATAACTGAAATTAACCAAAAAGAAAACAGAGGTGTTAATTTCATGCAAATGTAATAGCTGCAGTTTATTGTTTGGGGTAAATAGGCTAAGTATTGCCAAATGTCTACTGTTCATTTGGTTGGTTTGGTTATTCGGTTAACCGAATAGTAAAAATTCAAGAACCGAACCCGAAAACCGAATAGTAAAACGGCTATAACTGAAATGCAAAAAATAATCGAATAATCAAAAAAAATTGGTTAGGTTCGATTTTATCCATTTTTTGCTTAGTCCTACTTGTATCTGTTAGATTTGGCAGTTATAACCCACTTCGAAACTGAACAGCCCTCACTGATTGAATTTTAGAGTATGGCTGCACTTTACCCAAAATTGATGATGATGGATTTGGATAAAATCTCGGTTGATCAGAATTGATGGAATTTAATGGTGTGCTACATGTTTGTTAGCACAATTGATACAAAATCTGAAAACTTTCTTAACGCTTTTTCTTTCTTTTTTTTATACTCATAATTGTTTTTAGAATAAATATTCAACAGAAATTAAAGATAAGTAACTTGCTAGAAAGGCTTAGTTCTGATACCAAATGATAGACACCACGGCACGTTTGTGTGAGCTGGTCATCGCTCGGATCGTTTCTAGCAAAGTCATAAGGTGGAACGCTCACGACACCTCAACCCATCGTCTATATTGGGACGAGAACCTTGGTACAATCGATCGGGCAAGTTAGTTACATTGAATGGAACACCAACAACACCTTAACCCAATGTCTATAACAAGATAAGAACCAAAAGTACAATCAACGATTGATGTAGGGTAGAAGACGCTGCACACAACTATGTATTGTTGTATGATAAGTCGATAATAAATCTCACATAAAACTATGAACAATTCATGAGTTCTCAAAGAACCAAAAGGAAAATAATCTCACAAGTTTTATTTATCAAAGTTGTATATCTATTACATCAGATATGTACTCTATTTATAATAATGAAGGAAATCCTAATTCTATAATAAATCAAAACCCTAAATACTATAAGGAATAAAAAATCCAAAATAAATGTAAAACCCTAGCTCACAAATCAATATGGAAATCAAATCCTATCTAATATAACTCCTAGATACATTAGAAATCTAAAAGATACTAAAAATAGCTAATTATGGAAGTAAATTCGCTTCCCAAATATGTCAAAATGCGTAAAAGAAATCTTGCTGGAAGTTGCCGAATCCGCCAGGACGGATTTTTAGGCCTAAAACTCCGTCGGGGCGGACTTGGGCAGAGAGGAATAGGCTGGAGTGAAGTCAGAACCCGCTGGGGCGAGTTTGGACAAAGGCGCGAGTTTGGACAAAGGCAAATCCACCAGGGCAAACTTTTTAGCCTTGAAAATCTGTCGGGGCGGATCCACTTTTTCTGCTACGACGTCCTTTGGTAAAATTCTCTTCTAAACTCCGATTGAGACGATTCAAGATGGTCCGAAAAGCTAACAAAAAGCTCTACAATTTTATTCTTTGAGGATTGAGAAATTATGGCCAAATCAAGGTCGAAATTGAGCTTAAAGTGGCTGGTATTTATTTGGCAAGCTGAAAATGCCAATCTTTGATCTCGATTGCATGATGAACGCATTGCCTTGACGTTTGATCCTTTTTTCTTGACATTTCAACCTTGTGTTGTTGTGTGATAGATTGTAAGCTCCTATCCATGCAACATATATGACACCAATTGACTTAAACTCCAATGTAAGCATCCTCGGGTTGAATTCAGCCCAACTACCCGTAATCATTCGTTAAACCCTTGGAACTCGAGTTGAGTCGTTGTTGTTTGGTGTAAGCCTGGTCAGAATGTTATCACTACTTGAATTTTAAAAGTCAAGGACAGGGGCTAGAAATACTCAAATTTGGAAACCTGAGAAGAAAACTTGATTGCTTAATATTTATAAAATAATTGTCAATTACAAAAGGGTCCAGTAGTTAATATGACAAAAGGAAATAACAATTTGCAGATAAGATAATACAGACTAAAATATAAAGGTTAGGCTCTCTGTTAATAGATCATTTTCTATTTTTACCCTTTTTGAACGATTTGAGGCATGATCGTCCAATTACTGGTAGTCAGATCTTCAGGGATGGCTGAGATAGAGGTGTTGCCGAGGTCACTGCTATCTCTGAGGATTACCATGACTGGCTCAAAATTGGACCCAGAATCCTCCTTTAGGATATTCATATTTTCTAGTTGATGACCGGAAGGATGGGTTAATCATCTAATGGATCGGCCTCAATGGGTTTCTTAGTGGCATCTTTGGCAAAGGAAAAGTTGTTCATAAATTGGAACTGAATATCTTCTAGAAACTTCTAGTTCTTGGCTTTCCCAATCTCATCTTTATTAGGTTCTCCCTTATGGTCTTTCTTATCTACACTCTAATTGACCTGGGGTATCAAGAGGTTTGAGATCTTGGCAGGGATCTTCTTCATTGATTCCTTGATCTATCAAAAGCTAGAATCATCATATGGCTATTTCGAATCCGATTTGGATTGATATTCATCCTCTCGAAGGTATCCTGAGGCAGATACTTAAGGATGAACCACCATCAATAAATACGCCTCCTATCACATACCCAGATGATATAACTGCGATATACAGTGACCTGCGATGTCCAATTCCTTCAGCTGGTATATCATCGTTAGTAAAAGATATCACGTTACTCTTCAGTACGTGGCTAATTAGATGCTAGAACTTCTCAGTATCAATGGTTTTGGGAAAGTAGGCCTCCTCCAACACATGGATTAGAATCTGTCGGTGATCTTCGGAAGTTAGTACAAGGTTTAGGACCTCTTTCAGCTACTTCACCATTCTCGGTTCGTTATGTCCCACCTTATTATGGAAATCCATAATCTTCCCTAGCAGCACCTTTCCAATGGTTTTAGCTATTGGCTCCATTATTCGCCCTGGGGACACAATAGGTTGTCCTTTGGCAGTATCGTAGTATAATCGATCTCAGACCTTATACCTTCTCCATAATTCTAAGGCATCTTTTTTAAACTAAAAACAGATATCTGTGGCCGAGGGGTCAGCATTACCTGTATTAGCCCAACTAGTTCCACTGGAGTCTTATCTCCCATATTGGACAATCCTCTGATGGCTATAGGCAGGGTGGAAGGTCATTCTATGCAAGTGATAACTGCCACTATTTCTTTTGAATCTTTCACCTTCTGGGGTACATTATCTCTTCATCACCGAAAATATCAGCCTCCCTTATTATTTCAACTATCTTGATTCGATCAGATTCTGAATTAGATGACGCAAGGCCCAACATTCATCAATAGAATGACCAGGAACATTTGAGTGATAAAGGAATGTCCTATTGGGGTTGAAATACTTTAATTGAGGGTCCGGGGTGTGAGAAATATGTGATCTTTCCCTCATTGATGAACATTCGCAAGATTTCTTCCCTAAACTGCACAGTGGGGTAATGTAAGACCCCAAATTATTAATAAATGAAATTTAATTTCCTCTATTTATTATTCTGAAATAGTAAGGGTTGATTTGATTAATGTGGTTAGTTATGGGTAAAATGCGCAAATATTTTAAATAAGCAAGTGGTTATAAAATATTCATTGTTGTCGGGGAATATTTGTTTGGTCGTGGAATATTCTTGTTGTCAGAGAATATTCGTACGACGGCGCAGCCTTGTGTGGGCCCTATAACAGAAAGCGATTGGATGAAGAAAACTACAAAAATAAGTTGTTTATAAATAACGGCGTAGTTGTTACCGTTAATACTGTTGGAATACCCGGTGGTTAAAACACGGTAATACTTGTTGTTACACAGTAGCACACGGTATTGCACCAATTATTGATTCTTACGTAAGAAGGCACTACTCAATAATGGTTACAGTAATTACTGTTCAATATTTTATTGATTAAATAATTGCTACGTTGATATTTTACTACGCAATATTTTTCATTATCGGAGCAATAATTTATATTATCTGAATAATATTATTAGATAACATTATTGGCAATGTCTAAAAAATCATGTCTAAGGAGAGGTTTGGTCATCTAATTGCGCGCCAGTAAGGAGAAATCCTTATTGGAAAGCCCCCTCTTTCTTGGGAACGGCCTGGTTGCTAGTACTGTGGTTCTGTAATATTATTTGTGTATAATTAATTATTAATTTATATGATGAGGAAAATAGTGATTTTATGTGGATATAGATAGAGAAAAATTTTAATGTGACAATTGTTAAAAATTAATATTTTATCTTTTTCTGATAAAATAATTCATTTAAATATATTATTTTAATAATATATTGATGGTGGTATTTTTACAATGAATGTGGGATATATGAGTATATGAGGAGGAAGAATATTTTTGTGGCATTAAATGATTAACACATGTTTTGTGTGTTGGTGGACATAATTCTTGACCGAAAATTTATTATTGACTGTAAAATCGCCCGTTTGTGGATTTCGGTCAATTTCTGTTTGGAATTTAGAAAAACTTTCTTCTGTAAAGTTGTAGAGAATTGAATTTCCTATAAAAACACGCGAGATTCGAATTTTCTGATAAAAGGGCTATTTATTATGAATTATTGAAGTTCTGAAGTTCTGAAATAATTGATTTTTGGAAGTTTTATTTATTATTTTGAAGAAAAACGTTTTTTGCCATTTAAGTGGGCTAACATGTGACATAAATGGGCTGAGATCAGATGTCTAGAGGTGGACTAAGGAAAATTTGATAAATATATTATTATTATATTAAATTTTCTGCTTTGGTGATCTAAGCATTTTTCTATAAATAGGGTGCTTAGGTTAGAATTGAAAATCACACCAGAAACACAAGTTTCTCTCTATTTCTCTCTCTATATCGAGCGTATTCTTGTGAGTATTTGATACTTTGAGTGTTGCTATACGGTGCAAGTTTCCTTCAGCACTATATCTAGTATTCCAGTCAGAAGTACCGTCTTTCCGAGGTAAGGGATGTTATTTCTTCTTAAATGATATTATTTTCTTCAATATCATTATGCCAAAGTATTGATCTGAACTTTTTATCAAATTTGGAACTTTTCATGTCGGGGTTACTATTCATGAGTTACTATTCACGAGTTACTATTCACGAGTTACTATTCACCGAAAAATAAAATTTTCTTATTTTCGTCCAAATATCTATTCTGGATACTAGCTTTGATTGTATCCATGTTTTGATCATTCTTGAATTTTACTTCACTATTATTATTTATAAGGTATTTTTGGACATGGATAAATCGAAATACGAATCCTTAATATTTGTTATTTTGCTTCACTGAATTCGTTTTCTTTAAAATATTTTTCATCATCCTCAGTTTTAAATGATGATATAACTGAATATCTTTGGCTTGTAGTACAAAGATGAATGATTTCTGATTAATATCTTTGGCCCGTAGTGCAAAGATGAACAGGTGTTGAGGTGAACATGACCAACTGATGAATATCTTTGGCCTGTAGTGCAAAGATGACTATTTGATTCAAAATATTTATTGATTGATGTTACAGGGATAAAATGTTGATGATGGGCTTTTAAATTCATAGATAATCGTAGATTTCATTCTCTACGTAACTTCTCTATGAATTATTATTTTTCGCTGCGAATATTGATTGAAAACTTGTTGTCTATTGTATTCTATTAAATTTTTCCCTGTTGAAGACTAACGATAATTTTTTGTATATTATCTTAGTCATAATATTCTTTACTGGGCTAGTTGAGCTCACCCTTTTCCTTGTTGTTCCATTTTCTTCTCAGGAGGCGAGAATGTAGCAAGTACTAGTCGGGGTATGGAATGAAGGTTCTAGGAAGTTGTTTTAGTAGTCCTCACCATTTTTTTTTGTAAAATATTGTACCAATAATTGTAATGAGGACTTATTTGAGTGTGGATATTGTCTAGATGACAATATTTGTATTTGCACTCACAGTTTTTATGTTGTATTAATAAAGTTGTAGTTGTTTCTGTACCATGTTATTGACGACTCAGAATGGGTGTTGTATACCTATTTTGGGGGCGTCACAGTTGGTATCAGAGCTTAGGGATATAATCTCTGGCGGAGATAGGGGAATAGAACTAGGAGGGGAGAGACGAGTAAATCCTTCGCTAGTGTGTCCTACCTAAGCTTATTTGTTGGTCGGTCATAATATAGGGATATTATGTGATTTGTTAATTTGTTAAATTAACCCTTGTTTTATGGCAGTATTTGAGAATGTCGACTGAGAATGTTAACAGTGGAGTAAATGAAACCGTGGAGACACATGTACTCACCAACGAGGAGAACGTGCAACAGGCTGGCAATGTTCCTCCTGTGAACAACACCAATGAGCAGACGATGAACGATGAGATATTTAGAAGTTTTTTGTGGTTCATGCAAAACCAGATGAAGGAGATTCCTGTTCAAAATATAGGAAGAAGCAATGGCAACGCACAACTGGTCACAGCCAAGCAGTTCAAAGAGTTGGGACCACCAGAATTCAGGGGAAAGCCAGATCCGATTAAGGCGGAGACATGGGTCAAGCAAATTACCAAGATATTTGATGTCTTGGGATGCACGGAGGAACAGAAGGTTCCATTCGCCACCTTTATGTTCCGTGGCGAGGCAGACTACTGGTGGGAATCTGTGAAGCGTACCCATCCAGCCGCACTCAGCATGTCTTGGGAGACATTTCAAAAACTATTCAATGACAAGTACTTTCCTGAAAGTATTCGTCATATGAAGGAGGTAGAGTTTATTAGACTGGAGCAGAATAACATGACGGTGTCCCAGTACGAGGCGAAGTTTGCAGAGTTGTCCAGGTTTGCACCTCATTTGGTGGAGAATGAGGAACGTATAACACGGATGTTTCTAAGAGGATTGAAATTCGGCATACGTCAATATCGCATTTCTCATAAATTTTCTCTCTATTCAGATGTTGTCAACAGGGCTCAATTGTTAAAGCGAGATAACGAGTACGGTCAATCGAGGGACCACAACCAGGATCATATCGATGACAACAGTCATCAGAACAATGATAACCAGCGGAGAAAGAAAAATACAGACAAGAACGGCAACCACTCTGGTGGTAATCGTGGCTATGAAAATAGAAGAAGCGAGTCGGGAGGAGATTTTAAAAAGAGGAGATTTAATAATGACAATACGAAGACGTCAGCACCAGCAGCAACTGGTTCCAAGGGAGGAGAACGACCACCGGTCATATGCTATAAATGTCGAAAAGAGGGACATATCAGCCCAAACTGTCCACAACAGTTCAAGGTATGCTATAATTATGGAAAGGAAGGACATATCGCTCGAGATTGTACAATAGTGAAACCAAGTTCAGCGGGGACGGTGACTCAAAAGGCTGCCCCAGAAAAGTCAAAGTCAACGGTTCCTGGAAGAGCGTTTGTCGTGACTGGTCAACATGCGAGGAACCCAAACGAGGTGATCACGGGTAAGCTAATCATAAATTCATGTGAAGTTTATACCTTACTAGATATCGGTGCTACCCATTCATTTATTTCTCCTACTTGTGCTCAACGTTTAAACTTGACTCCGGAGAAATTAGACTTTGATTTATCTGTGGAGACTCCGTTAGGGGAAACTTTCATCACATCCACTGTTTATAAATCTTGTTTGATCTAAGTTGGCACCATCACCTTACCTGTTGACCTTATCTCTTTAAAGATACTTGCATTTGACGTGATTTTAGGAATTGATTGGTTAACTACTCATCATGCCAAAATTGATTGTTTTCGTAAGGTGGTTAGTTTTCATATTCCTAATCAACCTGTTGTTCGAATTCAAGCAACAAAGCCATTAAAGTCAATCACTGTCATATCAAGTCATAAAGCCATTCGTTTATTGAAAAACAGATGTCAAGCTTTCTTAGCCCATGTTATGGATTTGAATAAAGACACGTCAAATTTGAATAATATTCCTGTTGTTAATAACTTTCCTGACGTATTTCCTGAAGAACTTCCCGGTCTACCCCCAGAATGTGAATTTAAATTCTTTATTGATCTTGAACCTGGTACAAAGCTCATTTCTAAAATCCATATCGAATGGCTCCTATTGAACTTCAGGAGTTAAAAGTCCAACTACAAGAGTTGTTGGACATCGGTTTCATTCGTCCTAGTACATCTCCTTGGGGTGCTCCTGTTTTATTTGTAAAAAAGAAAGACGGAGTATGCGACTTTGTATCGATTACCGGGAATTAAACCATGTCACCATCAAGAATAGGTATCCGCTACCTCGTATTGATGACCTGTTTGACCAGTTACAAGGAGCACAATTCTTTTCAAAAATTGATCTTCGTTCTGGATATCATTAGCTAAAGGTTAAAACTGAGGATATTCCGAAGACTGCCTTTAGAACTCGGTACGGGCATTATGAATTCTTAGTCATGTCTTTTGGATTGACTAATGCTCCTGCGGCTTTCATGGATATGATGAACCGAGTATTCAAGAATTATTTGGATCAGTTCGTTGTTGTCTTTATTGATGACATCCTCATATATTCCAAAAGCCGTGAAGATCATGAGCACCATTTGAAGCTGGTACTCCAAAGGCTGCGTGAAAACAAGCTATATGCTAAGTTAAAGAAATGCGAGTTCTGGCTTGAGGAAGTAGCATTCCTAGGGCACGTGGTGTCAAAACATGGAGTATCTGTGGACCCGGCGAAGATTGAAGCAATACAAAGCTGGGAGCAACCGAAGACGGTGACCGATGTACGTAGCTTTCTGGGCTTAGCTGGTTATTATCGGAGATTCGTAGAAGGGTTTTCTCGAATCGCTACCCCGTTAACTCAGCTGACTCGGAAGGATATCAAATTCGTATGGAGCGAAGAATGCGAGAAGCGTTTCCAAGAGCTTAAGAGGAGACTCATTTCGGCACCTGTTCTGACAATACCATCTGGTTCGGATGGATTTGTTATCTACAGCGATGCTTCAGGCAAAGGGTTAGGATGTGTTCTCATGCAACGTGGAAAAGTCATAGCCTATGCCTCGCGACAACTTAAAGAATATGAGAGGAATTATCCTACTCATGATCTAGAGTTGGCAGCAGTCGTTTTCGCGCTAAAGATCTGGAGGCACTATCTATATGGGGAGAAAGTGGAGATATATTCAGACCATAAAAGCCTCAAATATTTCTTCACTCAAAAAGAACTCAACATGCGGCAACGACGTTGGCTCGAGCTGTTAAAAGATTACGACCACACTATTCAATACCATCCTGGAAAAGCAAACGTGGTAGCTGACGCGTTGAGTAGAAGATCATATGCAGGAACGAGTACGATGATGTCAAGTATACGCGTAGAACCAACTTTAATCGATAAAGTTAAAGTTGCTCAAGCTACAGACCCGGAGCTGATGCGTATGAAGAAGAAAGTGCAAGAAGGTGCTATTCCAGAAGCAAGAATCGATGAAGAAGGAATACTTCGAGTCCACTCTAGACTTTGTGTTCCTAACGATTCTGATTTGAAGTACAAGATCATGATGGAGGCACACAATACACCATTTGCAATCCATCCTGGAAGTACTAAAATGTATCGTGATCTTCGACATACATTTTGGTGGAACAATATGAAGAGAGAGATTGCAAAGTTTATCTCGAGGTGTTTAACTTGTCAACGTGTAAAGGCGGAGCATCAAGTACCAAAGGGTCCATTGCAACCACTTGAGATTCTGAAATGGAAGTGGGAACACATTACAATGGATTTTGTTACGGGTCTTCCCACGGTTTCTCAAGGCATAAATGCTATTTGGGTTATAGTTGATAGATTAACCAAGTCTGCTCATTTCTTGCCGATATGGGAGACTTATTCCCTTGAACGTCTTGCTAGTATGTACGTGAATGAGATTGTAAGGTTGCATGGCATGCCAGTATCCATAGTTTCGGATCGTGACCCAAGATTCACTTCAAGATTTTGGGTTAGCTTGCAAAAAGCTATGGGCACAGATTTACGGTTCAGTTCGGCATACCATCCTCAAACGGACGGGCAATCAGAGAGGACTATTCAAACTCTTGAAGATTTATTAAGACTTTGTGTCCTAGATTTCAAAGGAAGTTGGGATAAGTACCTACCATTGGTGGAATTCTCCTACAACAACAGTTATCAGGCAAGTATAGGTGTGGCTCCCTTTGAAGCATTGTATGGACAAAAGTGTCGCTCTCCAGTATGTTGGGATGAGGTGGGAGAAGCAACGTTGTTGGGACCAGAGTTGGTACGAATGACTACAGAGAAGACCCAAACGATTCGACAATGTATACAAACGGCACAGGATCGACAAAAGAGTTATGTGGATCTTCATCGAAAGGACGTGGAATTTGACATTGGGGATCATGTATTATTACGTGTAGCTCCATGGAAAGGAGTTACAAGATTTGGGAAGAGATGAAAGCTCAATCCACGATTTATTGGTCCATTTCAGATTCTTGACCGAGTAGGAAATGTGGCCTATAGACTTGCGTTACCTCCAAGTATGTCTCGTGTTCATAATATTTTTCATATATCTGTGCTTCGTAAATATGTGAAAGACCCGAACCATGTTATTGAGTTAGAACCGGACGAGATAGATGAAGACTTAACGTACGAGGAGGTACCTGTCAAGATCATGGATAAGAAGGAGCATGTCCTACGCACGAAGGTCATACCACAAGTTAAAGTTTTGTGGAGAAACCATGCTATTGAGAAAATGACCTGGGAGTTGGAAACGTAAATGAAAGCGAGGTATCCTCATCTTTTCGAAACACCAGGTACGTATGTCAATTTCGAGGACGAAATTTCATAAGGAGGGGAGGTTGTAAGACCCCAAATTATTAATAAATAAAATTTAATTTCCTCTATTTATTATTTTGAAATAGTAAGGGTTGATTTGATTAATGTGGTTAGTTATGGGTAAAATGCGCAAATATTTTAAATAAGCAAGTGGTTATAAAATATTCATTGTTGTCGGGGAATATTTGTTTGGTCGTGGAATATTCTTGTTGTCGGGGAATATTCGTACGACGGCGCAGCCTTGTGTGGGCCCCATAACAGAAAGCGATTGGATGAAGAAAACGACAAAAATAAGTTGTTTATAAATAACGGCGTAGTTGTTACCGTTAATACTGTTGGAATACCCAGTGGTTAAAACACGGTAATACGCGTTGTTACATAGTAGCACACGGTATTGCACCAATTATTGATTCTTACGTAAGAAGGCACTACTCAATAATGGTTACAGTAATTACTGTTCAATATTTTATTGATTAAATAATTGCTACGTTGATATTTTACTACGCAGTATTTTTCATTATCGGAGCAATAATTCATATTATCTGAATAATATTATTAGATAACATTATTGGCAATGTCTAGAAAGTTCTGTCTAAGGAGAGGTTTGGTCATCTAATTGCGCGCCAGTAAGGAGAAATCCTTATTGGAAAGCCCCCTCTTTCCTGGGAACGACCTGATTGCCAGTACTGTGATTCTGTAATATTATTTGTGTATAATTAATTATTAATTTATATGATGAGGAAAATATTGATTTTATGTGGATATAGATGGAGAAAATTTTTAATGTGACAATTGTTGAAAATTAATATTTTATCTTTTTCTGATAAAATAATTCATTTAAATATATTATTTTAATAATATATTGATGGTGATATTTTTACAATGAATGTGGAATATATGAGTATATAAGGAGGAAGAGTATTTTTGTGGCATTAAATGATTAACACATGTTTTGTGTGTTGGTGGACACAATTCTTGACCGAAAATTTATTATTGACTGTAAAATCGCCCGTTTATGGATTTCGGTCAATTTCTGTTTGGAATTTGGAAAAACTTTCTTCTGCAAAGTTGTAGAGAATTGAATTTCCTATAAAAACACGCGAGATTCGAATTTTCTGATAAAAGGGCTATTTATTATGAATTATTGAAGTTCTGAAGTTCCGAAATAATTAATTTTTGGAAGTTTTATTTATTATTTTGAAGAAAAACATTTTTTGCCATTTAAGTGGGCTAACATGTGACATAAATGGGCTGAGATCAGATGTCTAGAGGTGGGCTAAGGAAAATTTGATAAATATATTATTATTATATTAAATTTTCTGCTTTGGTGTTCTAAGCATTTTCCTATAAATAGGGTGCTTAGGTTAGAATTAAAAATCACACCAGAAACACAAGTTTCTCTCTATTTCTCTCTCTATATCGAGCGTATTCTTGTGAGTATTTGATACTTTGAGTGTTGCTATACGGTGCAAGTTTTCTTCAGCACTATATCTAGTATTCCAGTCAGAAGTACCGTTTTTCCGAGGTAAGGGATGTTATTTCTTCTTAAATAATATTATTTTCTTCAATATCATTATGCCGAAGTATTGATCTGATCTTTTTATCAAATTTGGAACTTTTCATGTCGGGATTACTATTCATGAGTTACTATTCACGAGTTACTATTCACCAAAAAATGAAATTTTCTTATTTTCGTCCAAATATCTATTCTGGATACTAGCTTTAATTGTATCCATATTTTGATCATTCTTGAGTTTTACTTCACTATGATTATTTATAAGGTATTTTTGGACATGGATAAATCGAAATACGAATCCTTAATATTTGTTATTTTGCTTCACTGGATTCGTTTTTTTTAAAATATTTTTCAGCATCCTCAGTCTTAAATGATGATATAACTGAATATCTTTGGCCTGTAGTGCAAAGATGAATGATTTTTGATGAATATCTTTGGCCCGTAGTGCAAAGATGAACAGCTGTTGAGGTGAACATGACCAACTGATGAATATCTTTGGCCTGTAGTGCAAAGATGACTATTTGATTCAAAATATTTATTGATTGATGTTACAGGGATAAAATATTGATGATGGGCTTTTAAATTCATAGATAATCGTAGATTTCATTCTCTACGTAACTTCTCTATGAATTATTATTTTCCGTTGCGAATATTGATTGAAAACTTGTTGTCTATTGTATTCTATTAAATTTTTTTCTTGTTGAAGACTAACGATAATTTGTTGTATATTATCTTAGTCATAATATTCTTTACTGGGCTAGTTGAGCTCACCCTTTTCCTTGTTGTTTCATTTTCTTCTCAGGAGGCGAAAATGTAGCAAGTACTAGTTGGGGTATGGAATGAAGGTTCTAGGAAGTTATTTTAGTAGTCCTCACCATTTTTTTTTGTAAAATATTGTACCAATAATTGTAATGAGGACTTATTTGAGTGTGAATATTGTCTAGATGACAATATTTGTATTTACACTCACAGTTTTTATGTTGTATTAATAAAGTTGTAGTTGTTTCTGTACCATGTTATTGACGACTCAGAATGGGTGTTGTATACCTATTTTGGGGGCGTCACAGGTAAACTTTCGCTTGTCTATAAATTCCTGATGAGAGTGAAATCTAGCTTCCCTTACTATCTTTTTTGTCCATCTGCTCTGATCTTGGAGACGAATTTGATCTCTCTTTGGAAAAGGGATAACCTTAGGAGGTGGAATGCTCATCTGCGCTCGTAGGACTTGATCGATCAACTGATAAGTTAATTGATGTCGGAATATAACTAGCTCTGCTAATTGGTCTACTTTTACCTTGATTGAGGCCAAGCTCTGCTCTATTATATACTTTTCTTCTAGGTAACCCCATATGGAAGGATCTGTCATCGCAGGAGCTTCTCCTAATTTTCTCAAATACTTGCAGTTTTCCCGACCTCCTGCACTGATCACGTTGACTCCCTCTGCACCATGTTGAGGTATGGGATTGTTATTAACATTGGGTTACTTTGGCACTTTTACCATAATCTCTCCTCTATCAATTAGGTTTTGAATCATATGTTTAAAGGTCCAATAATTCTGAGTGTCATGCCCCGATGATTTAGAATGATATGCACATTTCTTACTTGGATCAAATTGTCTTCCATTAGGGTCAGCACGTGGAGCTAGCTCAGTGATCTTCTTCTGTGCTATCAGCAATGACAATATATTTTTCAATGAGTCCCCCAGGGGAGTGAATATTCTTCTTCACTTGTTTCCCCCTACTTTTGGCACCATAGGATTTTGGGTGTTTGTAGGTGCAAGGTAATTGCCTTGCTTCTGTATAGGTGGACTACTGCTCTTGCTTGCTAGTTATCCTTGCAAGATTAAAGAAGAATCTTCCTCCTTCCTTTTATGTACCCTTTGGGAGCATTCAAGTAATTTCCTGATTATTTATGCTCTGCTACTGCCTCCAAGGCTGTAAAGTCCATGATTTTGCCAAATTTTAATCCCATTTCAGCCATTTTCCCTTGTTTGATCATCTCGAAAAAGGATTTGCCTATTCCTGCCATGACTTTCTCAAAATATGGGGCTTCTTGGATGTCAATAAAGGTCATTACCATCTCACTTTCATCCATTGGCAGGCTAACTTGGACGGTCGTACGCTCCTACCTCTGTGCGTACTCCTTGAACGACTCATTGCTCAGTTTCTTAACTTTGGTTACTTAGTAGCGATCAGGGGCAATTTGGGAATGAAAGTTGTTAGTTCCTAGAGGCACAATAGTTATCTGCAAGGGGGGTTGAATAGATATTTTAAAATTTCTTTTTCAAAATACTTTTCAGATTTGTTAATGATTTAACCACAGCGGAATATAAGATTTGTTTGTTCCCCTTTAAGATAAACCAAGTTAATAGGTGATAAGCAGTTATGACAGATATAGCAGTTATAGCAAGAATATAAAAGACACAGTGTTTTAATTGGTTCAGAGCACTCAAGGCTCCTAGTCCACTCTTCTACTCCTCGAGTAGGAAATCCACTAAGGATATCTTTACAATCTTTGAATCACTTAGATTCCTTCAAGACCAGCAGTCTTGGAACTTCTTAGTTCACTTAGAACTCTTCAAGTCCAGCAGACTTGGAATACACTTGATGAGAGTTGAGTTATTGGGTAGTGCTACTCAGTTGCTGTTAAGCATAGTGTTGAGTGTTCTTCAGCTTTTTATTGTGTACTTGCTTGCCTTTTAAATCTATTTTTGATTTGTATATATAAATGAGCCTTTTGAAATATGTCTGTTTGAAGGCATCCGTTGAAGCATTAAATGCATCAGACATTTCTGAGCACCGATGGTGACTTCATAGAAATTTTTTGTTAAGCCGTCTGACCCTCTGACATAGCAGACTGCTATCTCACCTAACACCTAAAAAGGTGTTTTCCGCATGCATGTAGTACTTTTCTTAGCTTCTTCAATACGTTTCTTTGATATATACTAAGGATGAGTGTTGGGTCATTGGGATTCCGAAAGCCTCAACGTCTATAATTCATTACTCATTTGTTGTATTTTATCTTTTAACAAATGGACAAGGCTTGATGCTTCTGATGCTAATAAGAGATACACTACGATCATGATCGTGGTGTCTTGTTATATTCGTGTTTGATTCAGCCTGATAAAGAGAACACTACAATTTCTCTTAAGCACTAGTGGACTACGATCTTTACTTGCTTGTTTTGCAGATTCTACGCTTCCGAGAGCAGACTACGATTCTTGACATGGCTCGGCAGGCGCTTGAACCAACTCTACGATTCTGAGTGAGGCCCTCCAAAGAAGACTACGATTCTGTACAAACTTTCTCGATACTCTACGATTCTACCTTGGCTTCTGTAATCCCTCGTCTGGCTCGACAGACTACGATTCTGTTGATGCCTATCTATTACATCTTAAAACATAAATTAACCTAACAGTTTTGATCTTTTCTTCTATTCATTCATTTACATAATGATAAACATTAAGCACAGATCAACCTAACAGTTTTGATCTATCACCTAAGTCCTTGTACATATGTTCTTTGAAGGACTTTATATATAAGCATGTTTATTTACTTTTAACATCAAATTTTAATATGTAATTCCCAACAATATCCCCCTATTTGATGTTGACATAACCAAGGAGATTTATATCATAATCATCAATTTCTAAATGCAGGATGCTAGAAAGTAAATATGACTTAGTGTTTTAGTGAGCAGCTTAAATCTCTAGAGAATAAGCATGCTTATATGTAAAGTCCTTACTGTAAATATTACATTATAGCATAGTTACATCTATAAGAAATAAATTTCAACATATCTCTATCTCCTCTGCCTTTTGCTTCTTGGAGGATTGGCATTCTCTGCAGCTATCCTTCTCTTGTTGGCTTCATCTCTCCATGCAATATCTGTAACGATCGAGAAATTTATAATTTAATTTAAATATTTATTGAATTAAAAAAATATTTTAAATAATTTATTTATGGAGGAAAATAAATAATTGATGAATTGTGGTGAATTAATTTGGTAACTAAATTAATTAATGTTAATTTGAATAATGATAATTTTATCTAATGGATTTAATTTAAGGAAGTAATTAAATTAAATCAATTGCTTAATATTTAAGAAGATAATTAAATTAAATGAATTGTTTGATTTAAAGAAAAATAAATTAAATAAAGTGATTTGTCTAATTTATTAATTAAATTAGATATATAATTATTTATTAATTATAAGTATAATGATAATAAGAATTTTATTATTATTATATAAGTTATTTAAATTAACTAAACTAAGTTATTTAAATTATCTAAAGTGTGACAATTGGAAACTATATAGTATAAATAATATAAAAATAATTTAGTTTATAAAGTTTGGTAGCCAAACAAGGCCTTATGGCCTTTGACATTATTCAACTGACGTCTTTCTATTTTTCTAACTGAAAGAGAATGTGCCATATCAGTTTATTATACGTGTCTTATTTTTCTTTCTAAGGCTATAGTCAGTGAAGAGAGAAACATAGTGAAGAGCAGAGAGTTGGTGAGAAAAAGAGGAAAAACCACAGAGATTTGAGAAGGAGTAATCACAGTGATTTTGAGAGAGGGTCATCATCTTTTGCTAGCATTCAACTAGGGTTTTAAAGGTATAATTTATCTTAATTTTCTTTGCAATACCTATTCTCTGTTAATTGAAAATTTCGTTGGATAGGGTTAAGATGTTGAATTATATGTATGTATGTTATTGCTAAACTTGTTAGTTATCGTCTATAATCCTTGGTTGATATTCAAATTCGTGAAAATTGAATAGTAAGAAGGAGATATAAATAACAGTGTTATGTTCATATAATATGGCTTTAGAAAGTACGAAAATTGATGTTTTATATGTGTTGTAATTTGAAATTTGTTGTTGGATTGTGTTGCTAGGGTAAGAAACGAAAACAACGAAGTTTAAATCATGACAATTGATTAAGAAACGAGTTCGTGGCGATCAAATTTGTTAAAAGGGTAAAAATGAAGAAAAATTGGAAAATTATAGTTTTGATTCTTCAAATTCATGTATATGTGATGTTTTTATATATAGAATGATGAATAGCATGTGTAGCTACATTATTCCAAAGTTTTAGATGTTGAATTTGGGAGAAATTCTGTAGAATTGGGATTTTTGGCCTATAACAGAGTGTTAGTTCAAGTCTGTAAAAAACTGGAACTGAACCATCGTGCGGGCGCTCTGCCTGGCGCGCGGTTGACGCGCGGGCACGCAACATTTGGGAGCGGGCGCGCGGCGTCGCGCGGGCGCACGATAGCCCAGTGTATTACTTGCGCGGGCGCGCTAGTAGCCAGTCATAGACAGTGAAGTCTGCTTAATTGCAGGTCATGTGTGACGGACTTGTGTTAGTTTAGCATTCATATTAATAATGTTAAAACATGATATAAACTATAATAACAGATGTCAATGTGTCATAATGCGAAGTGTAAAGATTTGAAATAATTATTTAAATAAGTTATAAAATGAAACTAAAAGTGATGTTTTCAAAAGTTGTAGATAAATGATAAGGTTTATGTTGATTAATGTGTGAATTCAGAGGCGTTAATTATGTTAACCTAAATGGTTAGGTTTTGGGTTAGGGTGATGACCTAAATGATGGTTTAATACCCCTAGTGTTGATATTCATACAACTAATTGTTGTTACGATTTTAATGATGTATGTAGGGTAATTGAAGATTATATTACATTTGTGTAGCTTACATACAAGGCAAGTTCTTTAACCCTACTCTTATAATAATTGTGCAAGTTTCTAAACCTTATCTACTTACATTTGATCAAGTTTTTCTAACTTCATTCTTTTATTAATGAATGTAAGTTCCTAAATTCTGTTGAGCAATATTATTGATTCAATTCTTATATACGATTGATTAAACTCTTGTAACCTAATTCGTTACATCGAACAAGTTTCACTTTTCTAATTATTATACAAAGCATATATTGTTCTTATACGTCGATTCAAATGAGATTGTTCTAACTATTCTAAACATAGTACCTTACATGTGTATCATGTTTATTCAGTTATATATTGTTAATATCCGATCGTTGACTTTGATAGCCTTGTTCAGTTATACATTCTTGTACTAAATCTTTATTGATAGAAATTGAATAAGTGTTCTAAAATTCTAGAAACACTGATAAGCTAGTTCCAAACTAAACTTTCTTTAGTGCGAAAATTCTAAAATTCAAACTGAGACGAACAACCCTAACATAGGGGATTTTGTACGTGTAACGTTTAGATATTTGTGCAATATGCATGGTACAAAGGGCTGATCCCCTTGAGTACGTTAAGAAGAGTCTGTACAGTCTAATGACTGTTAAGGTTAAGGTAGTAATACCTAAACACCGTGGACATAGTTCGTGGTTATAGACCCTCAGATAATTAAAGTTTGAACTTGTTTTCTATTTTGATTTGTAGAACAAGTTCTTTATTATTCAGTATTCGTTGTTCACTCTCATATTGTTATTATACTATCTTTATGTCAGTGGGCAATTGTTTGCTCACTCTTGCAATTAAATAATGCAGCTAAAGTCGAAAGAGGTGATGAGTCATCTACTAGCAAGGGAAAGGGCAAGATGTCTAAGTGATGAAGAATTAGTTAAAGTTTATTTAAATGCATGAAGTTATAAGATTTGTTTTATGTTATAATGTTTTCTGCAAAACTGATGTAATAATTTTAAGGTTAGATTACCTGGGATTGTTTTTGAGATGATGATGTAACCCTTTAATGGGAAAGATTATTGTTTAAAGTTATTTAATGTTTTATCCTTTATTATGGGTAGTTAGATGTAATTATTTTAATAGTGAGCACCAAATTCGGTGGAAATGAAGTACCCGGATTTGGGGGTGTCACAGGTTGGTATCAAAGCTTTAGGTTATGAGCCTTAGGTGGGGAAAACCTTAGGAAGTAACCTTTAAGGAGACAGAAAACGTAGAGGTATCTAGCTCTTATCGAGTTTAAGAAATGGATTAAGGTATCCATTGAAGTTAAATAATAAAAGACATTATGTGCTATGTGTTAATAACTTATGTGCTTGCGAGTATCGATAACGTTAAGTAAAACTTAAATTATTTTGTTGACAGGATGTCTAACGAAGAAGGATCCAGTCCAGCTAGGGAGGTGATACCTCAGTTACCTAGAGATGTTGAACCCCGGGATATTTACGTAGTGTAGAAACAGTTGATTCAGGAGGATGAGCATGTGACCGATCCCGAGGAGGATAGTCCTGAGGAGTTTCCACTAAACTCCGTACCGGCTGAGATGTATGATGCTTTGTACGACTGTAACATAGAGTTATAGGATGAAGTAGAGGAACTGAAGGAGATGGTTGAGATGCATCACGCTTCGATGGAGCAGAAGGATACAGAGATTCAGGAACTCGACTCAAAACTTGGAAACATGGACTGGGACCTAGTTCATACCAAGGGTCAGCATGAAGACCTATTGGCGGTAAACGAGAAGATGAAGATTGACATGGAGAAATTGAAAGATGATTTCGAGGAGTAATCAACTAAGTGTATAAGAGCAGAGGATGCATGGATGAAGGTGACTCAACGTGCAGACCGTACTGAAGCTAAGGTCCAAGTGAAGAAAGCCAAGATGAAGGGGATGGATTATGCTTTTAATTCGGCGATTGATAGGGCCCAGGATCGAGTCCATTATTACCCACCTCAGTTTGAAGACTCGCCGTGGTTCGTGATGGATCGTAGGACAGCATATCGCATCATGAAGGAAGAACGTCGAGCAGCCTTGGGACGTCTTAATATGCATAGATAGGAAATCAGAGTGATAATAATATGTGTTTAATTATGTGAATAAATAAGTTGTGAATCCCTTATTTTGAGATAAATAAAGGGATAGTATGAGTATGTAATCCTGAAACTGGTTTAGTTCAGGAAAGTGAATGTTTATAGCGGTTATGCTATTTTGAGGATGTTCTAAAACTTTATGAATGAATAAATTATTAGACTTTATTTGAAATATTATGTGTTAAAGCTTCAATCTTGGAATGTTTAAGTTAAAATTTCAAATACCCAAGAAGTTGAGTAATGAACTAATAAGCGTATATCTTAACAGAAAATGCCTCCTAGAAGAAGACAACCATGTCAGAAAGCACCTCCTGAGGGGTCTACTAATAATAACAACGAAACTAACGCTAATCCGGTTCAGCAGTTAGTAGATCTGTTGACGGGTGCACTTGCGAATCAACCGCAAGCTCAAGCTACGACTTTCAAGGAATTCAAAGCGGTTGGACCGCCAGAATTTCAAGGGTCTATGAATCCAGTGGAAGCCCAAACCTGGATTTGAGAAGGTGTTCGACGTTGCTAGAGTTAATGAAGATCAGAAGACTGCATTCCTACTGGTGGCAAGCAAACAAGGTTCGTGGAGGACAAGGAGTGATAGCGTGGGATAGATTCAAGGAAATATTTTTCAAAATGTACTTTCCAACGAGTTGTCGGAATCAGCTGGAAGTGCAATTTCTGGAGTTGAAGCAAGGAACTATGACGGTGCCAGAATATGCTGCGAAGTTTAACGAGTTGGCAAGGTTTGCCACTTATCAAGTCAATACGGATGAGCGTAAGGCAAGAAGGTTCGAACAAGGATTGAAACCCTGGCTTTATATCAAGGTTTTAATGTTCTAGTTAAATACATTTACGGCTATACTGGAAAAGGCAATTATCGCGGAAGGTGGAAGCGATGCCTTGATTAAGTACAACCAAGAATAGAAGAAGAGGAAGAATGATAATGAAAATAAGGCTGGTGGAAGTAACGTTGGAGGTAACAATCAGAAGAGGAAGTGGAGCAAGAATTCGACTACGGGAGGACAGCAGGGTGGTCAGCAGAAGAAAAAGTTTGAGGCTTGTGCGACATGTGGAAAGAACTATACTGGGGTATGTTTGAAGGGAAAGCGAGTGTGTTTCAACTATGGTCAGGAGGGACACATTGCACCGAACTGTTTTAGCCCAAAGAAAGGAGCATGTTTTACCTGCGGTTCGAAGGATCACATGGCTCGTGATTGTCCTAAAAAGCCAGCGAGAAGTGCAAGTGGAGGAAAGGGAAACAACAACGGTGGTGGTGCATTGACTATCACTGGGCCAGCTCAGTCAAGCCGACCTACTGTAAGAACTTTCAATATGACCGTGCAGGATTCTGTTCAGTCTAAGGATGTGGTGTCAGGTATCATTCTGATTAATGGTATTAATGCCTATGTACTGTTTGATTCGGGTGCTACTTGTTCATTTATATCCGATGAGTTTGCTCAGAACTTAGAATTTTCTCAAGAAGAATTAGATTATCCCTTGAGCAAAGAGATTGAAAATAAGGAAGTGATTCCTGTTATATTAATATATAAGAATTGTAGAGTGGATATAAAGGGTCAAGAGATGCGGGTAGACTTGATAACAATTAGACTTGGTGAGTTTGATGTTGTACTAGGAATGGATTGGTTATTCAATTACGAAGCAGTAATTGATTGCCAAAGAAAATGTGTTAACCTTATGACTCCGTCAAAGGTTGTGTTCTTTGGCAGTAAATCACCTCGATAAGCAAGTTATCTGATGGTGATGCAAGCCAAGAAGTTGTTAAGACAAGGATGTGTAGGATACTTAGCCTACATAGTTGATACTCAAAAGAAAAGTGCGAAGTTAGAAGAGATACCGATCATAAGAGATTTTGCAGGCGTATTTCCAGACGATTTGTCGGGTCTTCCGCCAAATCGACAAATTGAGTTCGTAATTGATTTAGTACCAGGAACAGGCCCGATATCTAAAGCACCATACAGAATGTTCCCGGTGGAGATGAAAGAGTTGATGGTGCAACTGCAAGAATTGCTCGACAAGAAGTATATCCAGCTGAGTGTATCACCGTGGGGAGCGCTAGTGTTAATTGTTAAGAAGAAAGATGGATCGATGTGGCTCTGCATTGATTATAGAGAATTGAATAAGGTCACGATTAAAAATAAGTATCCGTTACCAAGAATCGATGACCTGTTTGATCAACTGAAGGGTGCGAGATATTTTTCAAAGATAGACTTGAGGAGTGGTTATCATCAATTGAAGGTGAGGCCAAAAGACGTACCGAAGACAGCATTCAGAACTCGGTATGGTCATTACGAGTTTCTGGTTATGTCATTTGGTTTAACCAATGCACCTGCAGCGTTCATGGATTTGATGAACAGGGTATTTAAATCATTCTTAGATAAATTTGTGGTGGTATTTATTGATGATATATTGGTATATTCCAAAATCAAGGAGGAACATGTTGAACACTTGAGATTGACGTTGGAGACGTTGAGAAAAGAGAAGTTGTACGCTAAGTTTTCAAAATGTGAATTTTGGATGGAACGTGTACAGTTTCTAGGGCACATTATTGATAAGGACAGAATTTCGGTAGATCCATCAAAAGTTGAAGCTGTAGTAAACTGGGATCAGCCGAAGACACCGTCAGAAGTAAGGAGCTTCTTAGGATTGACAGGATACTATAGGCGTTTTATTCAAGACTTTTCCAAGATCGCGACTCCGTTGACGAATTTAACTTGAAAAGCGGTTAAGTTTGTTTGGACAGAGAAGTGTGAGGAGAGTTTTTGAGAGTTGAAGAAGAGGTTGAGTTCAGCACCTGTGTTGTCTCTACTAGATGATACAGGAAATTTTGTGGTATATAGTGACGCATCGCATAAAGGGCTAGGCTGTGTGCTTATGCAAAACGGCAGAGTTATTGCGTATGCATCACATCAGTTGAAAGATTACGAGAAGGGGTATCCGACTCATGACTTAGAGTTGGCGGCAGTGGTGTTGGCCCTGAAGATTTGGAGACATTATCTTTATGAAGAGAGGTGCGAGATATATACTGACCATAAAAGTCTGAAGTATATCTTTACACAAAAAGACTTGAAAATGCGACAAAGAAGATGGTTGGAGCTGATCAAAGACTATGACTGCGAGATTTTCTATCATCTCATAAAGGCGAATGTTGTTGCTGATGCTTTAAGCAGGAAGGGACGAGAGAAGTTAATGATGTTGACAGCTCAGGAGAATTTAGTATCGAAAATGGCTAAGAAGGAGTTGGAAATTAAATATCCGACAGAATTCGACGAAAAATTGTTCTAGATAGGAAACGGTTCAACGTTGGTAGATAAGGTGAAGAATGCACAACTTCAGGATGAAGACTGCGAAAAGATAAAACATAAAGTATCTGAAGGGGAGGAAAGCAAATTCAAAATCGACTCGGAAGGGTTACTTCAATTCGAAGGGAGAATTTGGGTTCCGCCAGTACCGAAAGTTAAAGAGGAGATTCTGAGTGAAGCTCACAACTCAAGATATTCTATTAATCCTGGGAGTACGAAAATGTACCAGGATCTTAGACATCATTATTGTTGGCCGAATATGAAAAAGGATGTGACCGAGTGCGTGGCTAAATGTTTAACGTGTCAAAAAGTTAAAGCTGAACATCAAAGGCCAAGTGGATTATTGCAACCGTTGGAAATACTGGAGTGGAAGTGGGCATATCATAATGGATTTTGTGGTAGGTCTTCCAATGACCCAACAAGGTTATGATGCCATCTGGGTGATTGTCGATCGATTGACGAAGTCGGCGCACTTTTTGCCAATAAAGATTAGATTTACCCTAGATCAGTTGGCAAAACTGTACGTGAAGGAAATTGTGTCAAGATACGGTGTACCTGTGTCCATTGTATCAGACAGAGATCCGCATTTCACATCTAATTTCTAGAAATGATTACAAGAATGTTTAGGAACTCAGCTGAGAATGAGCACAGCGTACCATCCTCAAACCGACGGACAAAGTGAGTGAACTATTCAAACATTAGAAAATATGCTCAGAGCATGTATCATGGATTTCAAAGGGAATTGGGATGATCATTTACTGTTGGTGGAATTTGCCTATAATAATAGTTATCACGCTAGTATTGGCATGCCGCCTTACGAAGCGTTATACGGCAGAAAATACAGAACTCCGTTATGCTGGGATGAGGTAGGAGAACGTCAGCTATTGGGTTCAAAATTGGTACAACAGACTATCAAAATTATCAAGGTGATTCGAGCGAGATTGTTAGCTGCACAGGATAGACAGAAGAAATATGCCAATCAACACCGACAAAATCGTGTATTCGATGTTGGTAGTTATGTATTCTTGAAAGTATCTCCCTGGAAGGGGAAAATTCGATTTGGAAAGAAAGGGAAACTGAGCCCTAGGTTTATAGGACCTTTTGAAGTGCTTCGATGGGTTGGTGAAATAGCATATGAGGTAGCTTTACCTCCGGAATTGGAACATAATCATAATATTTTCCATATATCGGTATTAAGGCCATATAAACCTGATTATAAACATGTTATAGAATATGAGCCCTTACCGTTTGAGAAAGATTTGTCATATGAAAAAGTCCCTGTTCAAATTGTTGATAGAAAAGAGCAAGTACTGAGGAATAAAGTAATACCTTCTGTTAAGGTAATCTGGAGGAACCACAATGCTAAGAAAGCTACGTGGGAACTTGAAAGCGTTATAATGAATAATTATCCTCAGTTGTTTGCTTGATTTTGTATAGCGATTCTGGGGACAGAATCTTGTTAAGGAGGGAAGAATGTGATGAATGAATTTGTCGAGTTGTGATTCTGGGGACAGAATCCTTTTAAGGAGGGAAGGATGTAACGATCGAGAAATTTGTAATTTAATTTAAATATTTATTGAATTAAATAAATATTTTAAATAATTTATTTATGGAGGAAAATAAATAATTTATGAATTGTGGTGAATAATTTGGTAACTAAATTAATTAATGTTAATTTGAATAAAGATAATTTTATCTAATGGATTTAATTTAAGGAAGTAATTAAATTAAATCAATTGCTTAATATTTAATAAGATAATTAAATTAAATAAATTATTATTTTTAAAGGAAAATAAATTAAATAAAGCGATGTGTCTAATTTATTAATTTAATTAGATATATAATTATTTATTAATTATAAGTATAATGATAATAAGAATTTTATTATTATTATATAAGTTATTTAAATTGTGACAATTGGAAACTATATAGTATAAATAATATAAAAATAATTTAGTTTATAAAGTTTGGTAGCCAAACAAGGCCTTATGGCCTTTGGCATTATTCAACTGACGTCTTTCTATTTTTCTAACTGAAAGAGAACGTGTCATATCAGTTTATTATATGCATCTTATTTTTCTTTCTAAGGCTATAGTCAGTGAAGAGAGAAACATAGTGAAGAGCAGAGAGTAGGTGAGAAAAAGGGGAAAAACCACAGAGATTTGAGAAGGAGGAATCACAGTGATTTTGAGAGAGGGTCATCATCTTTTGCTAGCATTCAACTAGGGTTTTAAAGGTATAATTTATCTTAATTTTCTTTGCAATACCTATTCTCTGTTAATTGAAAATTTCGTTGGATAGGGTTAAGATGTTGAATTATATGTATGTATGTTATTGCTAAACTTGTTAGTTATCGTCTATAATCCTTGTTTGATGTTCAAATTCGTGAAAATTGAATAGTAAGAAGGAGAAATAAATAACAATGTTATGTTCATATAATATGGCTTTAGAAAGTATGAAAATTGATGTTTTATATGTGTTGTAATTTGAAATTTGTTGTTGGATTGTGTTGCTAGGGTAAGAAACGAAAACAACGAAGTTTAAATCATGACAATTGATTAAGAAACGAGTTCATGGCGATCAAATTCGTTAAAAGGGTAAAAATGATGAAAATTTAGAAAATTATAATTTTGATTCTTCAAATTCATGTATATGTGATGTTTTTATATATAGAATGATGAATAGCATGTGTAGCTACGTTATTCCAAAGTTTTAGATGTTGAATTTGGGAGAAATTCTGTAGAATTGGGATTTTTGGCCTATAACAGAGTGTTAGTTCGCGTCTGTAAAAAACTGTAACTGAGCCGTCGCGTGGACGCTCTGCCTGGCGCGCGGTTGATGCGCGGGCGCGCAGCATTTGGGCGCGGGCGCGCGACAGCCCAGTGTATTGCTTGCACGGGCGCGCTAGTAGCCAGTCTAGACAGTGAAGTCTGCTTAATTGCAGGTCATGTGTGACGGACTTGTGTTAGTTTAGCATTCGTATTAATAATGTTAAAACATGATATAAACTATAATAACAGATGTCAATGTGTTATAATGCAAAGTGTAAATATTTGAAATAATTATTTAAATAAGTTATAAAATGAAACTAAAAGTGATGTTTTCAAAAGTTGTAGATAAACGATAAGGTTTATGTTGATTAATGTGTGAATTCAGAGGCGTTAATTATGTTAACCTAAATGGTTAGGTTTTGGGTTAGGGTTATGACCTAAATGATGGTTTAATACCCCTAGTGTTGATATTCATACAACTAATTGTTGTTGCGATTTTAATATGTATGTAGGGTAATTGAAGATTATATTACATTTATGTAGCTTACATACAAGGCAAGTTCTTTAACCCTACTCTTATAATAATTGTGCAAGTTTCTAAACCTTATCTACTTACATTTGAGCAAGTTTTTCTAACTTCATTCTTTTATTAATGAATGCAAGTTCCTAAATTCTGTTGAGCAATATTATTGATTCTATTCTTATATACGATTGATTAAACTCTTGTAACCTAATTCGTTACATCGAACAAGTTTCACTTTTCTAATTATTATAAAAAGCATATATTGTTCTTATGCGTCGATTCAAATGAGATTGTTCTAACTATTCTAAACATAGTACCTTACATGTGTATTATGTTTATTCAGTTATATATTGTTAATATCCGATCGTTGACTTTGATAGCCTTGTTCAGTTATACATTCTTGTACTAAATCTTTATTGATAGAAATTGAATAAGTGTTCTAAAATTCTAGAAACACTGATAAGCTAGTTCCAAACTAAACTTTCTTTAGTGCAAAAATTCTAAATTCAAACTGAGACGAACAACCCTAACATAGGAGATTTTGTACGTGTAACGTTTAGATATTTGTGCAATATACATGGTACAAAGGGCTGATCCGCTTGAGTACGTTAAGAAGAGTCTGTACAGTCTAATGACTGTTAAGGTTAAGGTAGTAATACCTAAACACCGTGGACATAGTTCGTGGTTATAAGACCCTCAGATAATTAAAGTTTGAACTTGTTTTCTATTTTGATTTGTAGAACAAGTTCTTTATTATTCAGTATTCGTTGTTCACTCTCATGTTGTTATTATACTATCTTTATGTCAGTGGGCAATTGTTTGCTCACTCTTGCAATTAAATAATGCAGCTAAAGTTGAAAGAGGTGATGAGTCATCTACTAGCAAGGGAAAGGGCAAGATGTCTAAGTGATGAAGAATTAGTTAAAGTTTATTTAAATGCATGAAGTTATAAGATTTGTTTTATGTAATAATGTATTCCGCAAAACTGATGTAATAATTTTAAGGTTAGATTACCTGGGATTGTTTTTGAGATGATGATGTAACCCTTTAATGGGAAAGATTATTGTTTAAAGTTATTTAATGTTTTATCCTTTATTATGGGTAGTTAGATGTAATTATTTTAATAGTGAGCACCAAATTCGGTGGAAATGAAGTATCCAGATTTGGGGGTATCACAATATCTTCCATCTCGCTTTTACTTTGCCATTCTCCATGATCATGTCTGTTCATAAAGACAGGGTCTCCAATCAGCATGTTTAATCCATAGTGGATACCCTTTGTGAGCTAGAAGATGGCCCTTGTCTCCTTAGCGGTTGCGCCATGAGAATTGGTTGGTGTTGCTGCTGTTCAGGTCGTGGAGTCTGATAGCGAGGCTGTCTTGTGGGAGGACTCCTTGAAGATTGAGAAATTTGTTTTCCTCTTCATTTGCCTTTCTCTCCTTCCCACAGCATCAAGGGTTCGAATGTCTTCTGATAGACGATTCATGCCTTGTGTAAGACCCCAACTTTTATAAATAAAGATGAATTTTCTATAAATATCATTTTTGAATATTATGGAGTTAATTTGATATAATGTTATAGTTGTGGATAATATTTATAAATTTTGCAAAGTACGCAAGTTGTTATATAATATTCGATTGGTCGAAGAATATTCGTTTTAACAGGGAATATTCGTACAACGGCACAATCATTGGTGGACCCCACAACAGAATTATTGTCGGATTGAGAAAACGACAAAAATATTTTATTAAAAATAACGGCGGAAGTTTTACCATTGATACTGTTGAACTACTCGGTAGTAAAAGTACAGTAACATATGTGGTTGTATAGTAGTACACGGTATTGATTATTAATACTTATGTGAGAAGTCACTCAATTTGATTCAATTATTGTCAGTTAATAATATGAATTATTTAGCGAAATTAAGTTTTGTTTTATTCGTATTATTAACGTAATAAAACAGAAAAATCTTTTTATATAAAACAGAATACTTTATTAAAGTTATTCTATAAATAGAATATATTATATTTTATTTAAAAGATTTTTTTTTAAATATGGACCGTCAGATTAAAGTAATCAATCTGGACAGTTCATAGATTAGTTACTATGCATTCTATTTTTCTATAAATAGCAGCTCATTCCTTCATTATTTCTTACGAATTCACTGAACTCTAGAGAGAGAAACTATATAGAGAAACTATAGAGAGAGAGAGAAGAAAAGTATTCTGCTACTTAACTACTTCCTTATTTCAGTTCTTCTTTAAAACGGCAAGGGGTGTTATTCTTTCTTATTCATGAAGAGAACTTTTGTTATTCTATTTCTTATTATTCTGTTGGAATAACCTGTATACGCGGTCTACCCTATTCTTGGTGACATTCTTCTATTATTCTGTTGGAACATCCTGTCTGTGTGTTTTACACCGGACCTGGTTCTGTTTTTATTATTATATTCTGTTGGAACATCCTGTATGTGTGTTTTACACTGGACCTGGTTCCGTCTTGTTATTATTCTGTTGGAACATCCTGTCTGTGTGTTTTACACCGGACCTGGTTTCATTATTTATTATTCTGTCGGAATATCCTGTCTGTGCGTTTACGCCGGACCTGGTTCCATTATTTATTATTCTGTCAGAATATCCTATCTGTGCGTTTACGCCGGACCTGGTTCCATTATTTATTATTCTGTCGGAATATCCTGTCTGTGCGTTTACGCTGGACCTGGTTCCATTATTTTTTATTCTGTTTGAATAACCTGTCTGTGCGGTCTATCGCATGCCGGGTGATTTCTTTTGTTATTCCATTCTTTATTATACTCAGTTGGTTAAGTTTTAACTTCTATACTCCATGAAATTAGTGGAATATCCTTGATAATTGCGTTTCATCCAGTATCTTTTCATGAAAATATTATTCTAAGCATTCTTGAATTTTACTCCACGAAGCAGTATCATGTTGACAATTTGGACGTTGTTAATTCTTAGATAAATTAATTCTTGAACTTGTTTTATTGAATTCTTATATCATTGTCATCATCCTCATGTTTATAAAATGTTGAAAGTCATATGTGGCCTGTAGTGCATTGATGGACTTGGTATGATTATGACCAAGGATTATTCGGTATAATCATGACCGTAATGTTACAAATGATATGGTAAAAGTCCTCATTGGCCCGTAGTGCATTGATGGACAGTTGTTGGCATGATCATGACCATTAATGAATACACAAATATTCTTGGCCCGTAGTGCATGGATAATTGTGGTCGTGATATTAAAGAATATCCTTGGCTGTAGTGCAGGGGTGATTCGATGATGTGGATTATTTATTAAGCTGAGTCCCAGCGATAAAAGTCATGAAAAACCTTTTAAATCATAAAAGATAGTAGATTTTATTCTCTACTTGACTCTTTTAATGAATTGTTGGTTCCGCTGCAGTTAAACTTGATGTCTATTGTATTTTATCAGTTTAACATTGTTGAAGACTAATGATAATTTATTCTGCATTATCTTAGTCATAATATTTCTTACTGGGCTAGTTGAGCTCACCCTTTCTTTCACTGTTCTCTTCAGGAAATGAGAACGTAGCTGGGACTAGTCAGGGAACAGAGTGATGGTCCTAGATGATAGCATTAGTAGTCCTCACTATTCTATGTAATAGTGTGATAATAATTGTAATGAGGACTCCTTTTGAGTATGGATACTCTCTAGAAAACAATATTTATATTCAAACTCACAGTTATGTTTTGTCGTATTGTACACGACAGTTGTATTAGTAAGTTGTATTTATATTCTGTACCATGTATCTGACGACCCAAGATGGGTGATGTATACCTAATTTTGGGGGCGTCACAGTTGGTATCAGAGCTTAGGGATATGATCCCTGGCTAAGATGTGAGACTAAAACTAGGAGGGAGAGACGGGGAATTTCTTCTCTAGTATGACCTACCTAAGTTTATTTGGTATTTAATTGGTCGGTCAAAGTATATGGATAATATGTTATATGTTAATGAACCTTTATTTTGTGGCAGTATCTGAAAATGACATCCGAGAATGTTGAAAATAGCAATGGAGCACAAGAGACCGTTGAGTCTCCACATATCAATAATCAGGAGAATATGCATCAGGAAGGCGACAATCCTCATGCAAATAACAGCACTGACCAAATGATGAATGATGGACTGTTCAGAGGCTTTGTATAATTCATGCAACATCAGGCGAGAGCGGCTCCTGTCCAAAATGTAGGTGGAAACACTAAAAACTCTCGGACGGTCACCGCTAAACAGTTCAAGGAGCTGGGACCACCGGAGTTTAAGGGAGAGCCAAAACCACTTATAGCAGAAACATGGATAAAGCAGATTACCAAGATATTTGATGTCTTGGGATGCTCTGAGGAGCAAAAGGTTCCCTTTGCCGCCTTTATGTTGCGAGGAGAGGCAGATTACTGGTGGGAATCGATTAAGCGTACTCAACCTGCCGCACTGAAGATGTCTTGGGAGAAGTTCCAAGAGCTGTTCAATGACAAATACTTTCCCGGAAGTGTTCGTCACATGAAGGAGGTGGAGTTCATCAAATTAGAGCAGAATAATATGACCGCGTCGCAGTATGAGGCTAAATTTGCTGAGTTATCCCGGTTTGCGTCCCACTTGGTGGATAATGAAGAGCGAATGACGCGAATATTTTTGCGAGGTTTAAAACCTGAGATACGTCAACATCTTATTTCTCATAAACTGTGTTTGTATTCAGATGTTGTGAATAGGGCTCAGTTAGTGGAGCGCGATAATGAGTCAACGCAACCAAAAGAGAGCAGTCGGCAAAATGATAATACCAGTGAGAGCAGTCATCGAAGCGGTGACAACAAGCGTGGAGGGAATCAACAGGCCAGAAATGGTAACCACTTCGGTGGTAATCAGGACCAAAACAATAAGAATGGTCATTTCAAGAAGAGGAGATTCAACAATGATGAAAGACGTCAGCACCAGCACCCGTTGATAAGGAAAGAGAACGACCACATATCATATGTTTCAAATGTGGAGGGGAGGGGCACATCAGTCCAAACTGCGCGATGTCATCTAAAGCATGTTATAATTATGGAAGAGAAGGTCATTTAGCTCGATTTTGTCGTTTACCAAAAATAAGTTTAGCCAGGATGGAGACACCAAAGGCCGTCCCAGAAAAGTCAAAACCGGTAGTGCAAGGGAGAGCGTTTGTTGTGACCTCCCAGAAAGCAAGGAACCCGAATGAGGTCATCACGGGTAAGCTTATCATAAACTCTAACGAAGTCTATACTTTATTTGATACCGGTTCTACCCATTCTTTTATTTCTCCTACTTACGCTCATCGATTAAATTTGACTCCGGAGAAATTAGACTTTGACTTATCTATTGAAACTCCATTGGGAGAAACCTTCATTACATCCATAGTTTATAAGTCTTGTTTGGTTCAAGTTGGTACCCACACATTACCTGTCGATCTTATTTCATTAAAAATACTTGCATTTGACGTGATTCTAGGGATTGATTGGTTAACTACTCATCATGCAAAAATTGATTATTTTCGTAAGGCTGTTAGCTTTCATATTCCTAATCGACCTATTATGCGAATTCAAGCAACCAAACTATTAAAATCAATCGCTGTCATCTCAAACCATAAAGCTATTCGTTTATTGAAAAACGGATGTCAAGCTTTCTTAGCTCATGTCACGGATCTAAACAAAAATACGTCAGTTTTGAATAATATTTCTATTGTTAATAAATTTCCTGAAGTATTCCCTGAAGAACTTCATGGCCTACCCCCAGAGCGTGAAATTAAATTTTGTATCGACCTTGAACCCGGTACAAAACCCATTTCCAAAGTCCCATATCGAATGGCTCCTATTGAACTTCAGGAGTTAAAGATCCAACTGCAGGAATTGTTAGACATTGGCTTTATTCGTCCTAGTACTTCTCCTTGGGGTGCTCCTGTTCTATTCGTGAAGAAGAAAGATGGAAGTATGCGACTTTGTATTGATTATCGGGAGTTGAATCATGTCACCATCAAAAACAGGTACCCATTACCACGTATTAATGACCTGTTTGACCAATTGCAAGGAGCATAATTCTTTTCAAAGATCGATCTTCGTTCTGGATATCATCAGCTGAAGGTTAGAACTGAGGATATTCCAAAGACGGCTTTCAGAACTCGGTACGGGCATTATGAATTCCTAGTCATGTCCTTCGGATTGACTAATGCTCCTGCTGCCTTCATGGATATGATGAACCGGGTATTCAAGGAATATTTGGATCACTTTGTGGTCGTCTTTATTGATGACATCCTTATTTATTCCAAAAGCCGTGAAGATCATGAGCAACACTTGAGGCTGGTACTCCAAAAGCTTCGTGAATACAAGCTTTATGCCAAGTTGAAGAAATACAAGTTCTGGCTGGAGGAGGTAGCATTCCTTGGGCAAGTAGTATCAAGTCGTGGAATATCTGTTGTCCCGGCAAAGATTGAAGCTATTCAAAGCTGGGAGCAACCTAAATCAGTGATCGAAGTACGTAGCTTTCTTGGTTTAGCTGGTTATTATCGGAGATTCGTGGAAGGATTTTCTCGAATCGCTACTCCATTAACTCAGCTGACTCGGAAAGATACAAAGTTCGGTTGGAGCGAAGAATGTGAGAAGAGTTTTCAAGAACTCAAGAGGAGACTCATTTCAGCACCTGTTCTAACAATACCATCTGGCTCGGAGGGATTTATCATCTACAGTGATGCTTCAAGCAAAGGGTTGGGATGCGTTCTCATGCAACATGGAAAATTCATAGCCTATGCATCAAGACAACTCAAGGAATATGAAAGGAATTATCCTACTCATGATCTAGAGTTGGCAGCTGTTGTTTTTGCACTTAAAATTTGGAGGCATTACTTGTATGGGGAGAAGGTGGAGATCTTTACGGATCATAAAAGCCTCAAATATTTCTTCACTCAAAAGGAACTCAACATGCGACGACGACGTTGGCTTGAACTGTTGAAAGATTATGATCATACCATTCAATACCATCCTGGAAAAGCGAACATGGTAGCTGACACATTGAGTAGAAGATCATATGCAAGTACGAGTGCGATATTGTCAACACAAAGGCCTATTTTGTGTGACTTGCAAAGGATGGAGATAGAGTTAAAGACTCCAGGGACCCATGTGATGATGGCGAATATACGAGTAGAACCAACTTTAATCGATAAAGTTAAAGTTGCTCAAGCTACAGACCTGGAGCTGATGCGTATGAGGAAGAAAGTGCAAGAAGGTGCTATGCCGGAAGCAAGAATCGATGAAGAAGGAATACTTCAAGTCAACTCCAGACTTTGTGTTCCTAACAACCCTGATTTAAAGTATGAAATCATGATGGAGGCACACAACACACCGTTTGCAATCCATCCTGGGAGTACCAAAATGTTTCATGATCTTCGTTATACATTTTGGTGGAGCAATATGAAGCGAGAGATAGCGCTGTTTATCTCAAGGTGTTTAACTTGTCAACGAGTCAAAGCGGAGCATAAAGTACCAAAAGGTCCATTGCAACCACTTGAAATTCCAGAATGGAAGTGGGAGCACATTACCATGGATTTCGTTACCGGTCTTCCTAAGGTTTCTCAAGGTATAAATGCGATTTGGGTCATTGTTGATAGATTGACCAAGTCTGCTCATTTCTTACCGATACGAGAAACTTATACACTTGAACGTCTTGCTCGTATGTACATAAACGAGATTGTAAGACTGCATGGTATGCCAGTATCCATAGTTTCTGATCGAGACCCAAGATTCACTTCACGATTTTGGGTTAGTTTACAAAAAGCTATGGGCACGGATTTACAATTTAGTTTGGCATATCATCCTCAGACGAACGAACAATCAGAGAGGACTATTCAAACTCCAGAAGATTTATTAAGACTCTGTGTCCTTAACTTCAAGGGAAGTTGGGACAAGTTCTTACCATTGGTGGAGTTTTCCTACAACAACAGTTATCAAGCAAGTATTGGCATGGCTCCATTCGAAGCATTGTATGGAAGAAAATGTCGTTCTCCAGTATGCTGGGATGAGGTAGGTGAAGCAACGTTGTTGGGACCGGAGTTAGTACGTATGACTACAGAAAAGATTCAAGCGATCCGATAACGTATAAAAACCTCACAAGATCGACAAAAGAGTTATGCTGATCTTCATCGAAAGGACGTGGAATTTGATATAGGAGATCATGTGTTCTTACGTGTTGCTCCATGGAAAGGAGTTACGAGATTTGAAAAGAGAGAAAAGCTCAATCCTCGATTCATCGGTCCATTTTTAATCATCGGTCGAGTAGGAACTGTGGCTTATAGACTCGTTTTACCTCCAAGTATGTCTCGTTTTCATAACATTTTTCACATATCCATGTTACGTAAATATGTGGAAAACCCGAACCACATTATTGAGTTAGAACCGGACGAAATAGTGGAGGATTTGACGTATGAAGAAGTTCATGTTCAAATCTTGGATAAGAAGAAACATATTCTACGCTCCAAGGTTATACCTCAAGTCAAAGTTTTGTGGAGAAATCACGATGTTGAGGAAATGACTTGGGAGTTAGAATCTGAAATGAAGTCAAGGTATCCTTACCTCTTCGACATACCAGGTACGTACCCTAATTTCGAGGGCGAAATTTCATAAGAAGGGGAGGTTGTAAGACCCCAACTTTTATAAATAAAGATGAATTTTCTATAAATATCATTTTTGAATATTATGGAGTTAATTTGATATAATGTTATAGTTATGAGTAATATTTATAAATTTTGCAAAGTACGCAAATTGTTATATAATATTCGATTGGTCGAAGAATATTCGTTTTAACAGGGAATATTCGTACAACGGCACAATCATTGGTGGACCCCACAACAGAATTATTGTCGGATTGAGAAAACGACAAAAATATTTTATTAAAAATAACGGCGGAAGTTTTACCATTGATACTGTTGAACTACTCGGTAGTAAAAGTACAGTAACATATGTGGTTGTATAGTAGTACACGGTATTGATTATTAATGCTTATGTGAGAAGTCACTCAATTTGATTCAATTATTGTCAGTTAATAATATGAATTATTTAGCGATAATGAAGTTTTGTTTTATTCGTATTATTAACGTAATAAAACAGAAAAATCTTTTTATATAAAACAGAATACTTTATTAAAGTTATTCTATAAATAGAATATATTATATTTTATTTAAAAGATTTTTTTTTAAATATGGACCGTCAGATTAAAGTAATCAATCTGGACAGTTCATAGATTAGTTACTATGCATTCTATTTTTCTATAAATAGCAGCTCATTCCTTCATTATTTCTTACGAATTCACTGAACTCTAGAGAGAGAAACTATAGAGAGAAACTATAGAGAGAGAGAAGAAAAGTATTCTGCTACTTAACTACTTCCTTATTTCAGTTCTTCTTTAAAACGGCAAGGGGTGTTATTCTTTCTTATTCATGAAGAGAACTTTTGTTATTCTATTTCTTATTATTCTGTTGGAATAACCTGTATACGCGGTCTACCCTATACTTGGTGACATTCTTCTATTATTCTGTTGGAACATCCTGTCTGTGTGTTTTACACCGGACCTGGTTCCGTTTTTATTATTATTCTGTTGGAACATCCTGTCTGTGTGTTTTACACCGGACCTGGTTCCGTCTTGTTATTATTCTGTTGGAATATCATGTCTGTGTGTTTTACACCGGACCTGGTTCCATTATTTATTATTCTGTCGGAATATCCTGTCTGTGCGTTTACGCCAGACCTGGTTCCATTATTTATTATTCTGTCGTAATATCCTATCTGTGCGTTTACGCCGAACCTGGTTCCATTATTTATTATTTTGTCGGAATATCATGTCTGTGCGTTTACGTCGGACCTGGTTTCATTATTTATTATTCTGCTAGAATAACATGTCTGTTCGGTCTATCGCATGCCGGGTGATTTCTTTTGTTATTTCATTCTTTATTATACTCAGTTGGTTAAGTTTTAACTTTTATACTCCATGAAATTAGTGGAATATCCTTGATAATTGTGTTTCATCCAGTATGAAAATATTATTCTAAGCATTCTTGAATTTTACTCCACAAAGCAGTATCATGTTGACAATTTGGACGTTGTTAATTCTTGGATAAATTAATTCTTGAACTTGTTTTATTGAATTCTTATATCATTGTCATCATCCTCATGTTTATAAAATGTTGAAAGTCATCTGTGGCCTATAGTGCATAGATGGACTTGGTATGATTAGGACCAGGGATTATTCGGTATAATCATGACCGTAATGTTACAAATGATATGGTAAAAGTCCTCATTGGCCCGTAGTGCATTGATGGACAGTTGTTGGCATGATCATGACCATTAATGAATACACAAATATTCTTGGCCCGTAGTGCATGGATAATTGTGGTCGTGATACTAAAGAATCTCCTTGGCTGTAGTGCAGGGGTGATTCGATGATGTGGATTATTTATTAAGCTGAGTCTCAGCGATAAAAGTCATGAAAAATCTTTTAAATCATAAAAGATAGTAGATTTTATTCTCTACTTGACTCTTTTAATGGATTGTTGGTTCCGCTGCAGTTAAACTTGATGTCTATTGTATTTTATCAGTTTAACATTGTTGAAGACTAATGATAATTTATTCTGCATTATCTTAGTCATAATATATCTTACTGGGCTAGTTGAGCTCACCCTTTCTTTCACTGTTCTCTTCAGGAAATGAGAACGTAGCTGGGACTAGTCGGGGAACAGAGTGATGGTCCTAGATGATAGCATTAGTAGTCCTCACTATTCTATGTAATAGTGTGATAATAATTGTAATGAGGACTCCTTTTGAGTATGGATACTCTCTAGAAGACAATATTTATATTCAAACTCACAGTTATGTTTTGTCGTATTGTACACGACAGTTGTATTAGTAAGTTATATTTATATTCTGTACCATGTATCTGACGACCCAAGATGGGTGATGTATACCTAATTTTGGGGGCGTCACACCTTGGACAAGTTCGTGGAGTTGATTCCTAGATTGAGCAATGTCTTCATGATTTTCTTGAAGCAGAGAATCAATTTGAGACTTATGCTTTTGTAGAATGGCCAAGATAGTGTATGTTTGTTGTATCTAACTCATAGAGTATTCTTGGAATTCTTTAATGGAAGATCGTAAGCTTGAGAAGCTTTCCATAACAAGTTTGTTTTGAGCTTTCTGAGTCTGCTGTAGAAGGATAACTACTTCCTTGTGCTTCTGGGCAGATTGAAACTGAATTTGATCCCTTTCATTTATGTTATGGATCATTCCCTTGATGATCTCCCTAAGCTTATTTGAGATCTCAGAACTCATATTGCTGGGAAGAGTGTTGGCAGCATCTATCAAGTGGTTCATCCTTGTATGAACAAGCAGAGAGTGAGTTTCAAGATCTTCTTGAATATTTGTAGTCACTTTCTGTGATGCACTAGACAACTCAGATTTGATGAGAAGACCTGAGAGAAGCTCAAGTATTCGCTGAGTGCCTGAAGAAGAGGCTCTTGTATTTTGGTTTTGAAGGTCTGAGAGAGCAAGAGCAAGATCAAAATAATTGTTGGTTGAGGAGGAAGGAATGTCCGAAAGAGGTGAAGGTATGGGGGTTTGAGTTGTGGGAGGAGAGGCTGTTGAAGCTAGTTTAGTAGGTGACTCTACGATTTGAGTATGATCGATATTTATAGAGTGAGAAATGGTTGAAGACTATTAATATGAAGTTATGCATATTTAGATCATCAGTTACAAAATGTTAGGATTTTATAGCTGGAAATTGGTTTAGTGGATGAAGAATCACTTCCAACCATCTTGCCAATTCATAGAATTGGTTGAAGTTTGATGGAGGATAGTGATTAACTCTGAAAGAGATGGGAATTGATTGTACCTCACACCTAGTTTTTGAAGAAGGATGGTTAGTGATCAGCTTTTGAGCAAAAGTGAGGTTTCCTGGAAATCCATGAGCTAGAACTGAGATTGTTGGATAAGCTTTGAAGGTCCAGAACATGTGATCCTAGGAGTTGAGAATTTGGGCTCTGTGATAGGGTATCATTAGTAAGTAGGAGAACAGCTGATTGTAGTTGGCTCTCATATATCCATCCCAGCCTACTGCTATTATCTCAACTTCATCAATATCTTCTTCTTCTTTGTCTTCATTTTCTTTATTGGAAATTTCCACCACTTCAAATTTCTCTTCATTTCTTACCTGTTCTTCAGCCCTTTCTACCTCCATAGCTTCCACACCTTCCTGCATCTCCCCCTCAGCTATAGCACTTTCTAGCACAGGGACTTCGAGAGGCTCCCCCTCAATCTGATCATTCATTTGTTCTTCAGGCAGCTCCCCCTCAATATGAGATGTATTCTCATCAAAGGCTTCTGGCAGCTCTTGTTCAGCCGCTATTCTTCTAATTTCTTCCTTCAGGACTTCTTCATTGACAAGAATGTATTTCTTTACAAGCTTTCTTTTTATCCTTCTGGACTGAGCCTCAGCCTTGGCACTCTCTTCAGCTTTAGCTCTAGCTCTGTCAGTTGGTTCAGGCTGAGGAACTGCTGCAGCATCCACCTCTGGAGTGATTGTAAGTCTGGACTCTACGATCGGTAATGACTCTACGATCGAGGTGAGTGAAGACTTCTTTGTTTTGTGGCTGCGTTTTCTCTTCTTAAGCAGTTAAGAGATAGTGGCTCTGTCTTCTTCCTCTTCAGACTGTTGCTTCTTCTTCTTCATTTCCTTCAGAATTTTAATGCTCGAACTTTCTTGGGGCACATTAGTGGTTGAGCCTTGAAACTCTTCTGTTGCTTGAACATTCAATTTCCTCTTACCTTTACTTTTTCTGGTCAAAGCAATGGGTTCCTTTTGATTAACTTCTTCTTCTTCTTCGACTTCTTTCACAACTGACATGTTTCCTGGTAGCCCAGATTTCTTTGCTTCACCAGTCCTTCCACTGGATTCAGACATCATCCTTACGTTTTCTGTAGGGTTTCTTTTCCAGTTTTTAAACAGCTACTGGGTTATTTTTCTGTTGGGGTTGATGGGTTTTCATTCCTTGTCCCCAATTTTGTCACCCAAAGCAGTTTGCAAGATTATGCTTATGTACCTCCCATAGAGCATTTTACTAGAGCTTTTTGTTTTCTTTGAGCTGAGCATCCACTTCCTGATCCAATCTATGAGAAGAGCCCCATAGTTGAGTTAAATTTTGAAGCAAATTGTTGTCATAAGCTTTAGTTGGACTTCATTCACAGAGTCGTGGCCAGAGCTTTTACAGCATATGCACTTTCCAAAATGTCAACCAGAAATTCATATTTCTGGGGAAACTCTTTTTTCTTGTACCCCTTGACACTCGGAGACTTCGTGTGGTGCATCTTCTTCAGACCTTCATGGAAGTCGATGACACCCATAGATGAGAGTCCCTTTGATTTAAAACCTAAGGCTAGGTTTATATCTTCAGCTTTGAGTCTAATCTGCTCCCCCTTGACTCTTGTAGTGTAAATGTTATCTTCAAAGACTCCATTGTTGTAGAACTCTTTCACCAGCTTTGGGTAGATCCTTGTGCTGGTGCTCAGAGCTTCTTCAAGGCCAGCTTTCTTCAGAAGAGTTGGAATCTTGTGGAACTGTGGATCAACTGACTTGAATTCGTCGAAGCAGAGTTGGTAGCCAGATATAACGTTGGAAGCAGCCATTGATTGATGTGATTTTCTTGAACAGTAGTTGGTTAATCGTTCTAAAAGCTAGGGTTTCTTCTGAGAGAGAGAGAGAAATGAGCTTTTGAAATTCTGAGGTGAATTTACAAAAAAGCATTTTTAAACTATATTTGTAACTTCCCTTCTCATGATCTACAGAGTAGGGCACGTGACGAGTTCTGTCGGGCTCCACGATTTTAAGTACTGGAAAATACTGATTTGCCCATAGGTCCCCCTGAGCTAGTGTATCCTTTGGGAAGACTACGATCGTTGAGGCTGCTCTACAATTATTAAGTTCACTGCTGATCCTACTCTACGATCATTGTTTGTCCTAGTTCTTGTTATGCATTCTGAATTGGCATTCCTTCTGGGTTAAGGTAGCTCGGGAATGGCCAACCTCTTAGACAGAAACTAAGGGCCAAGTTTTTTCCTGAGGCGCTTAACAGAAGGACTACTTAGATTTGATAGGAATGTTGTCATCACAATGGGCTTCTCTGCCATGTTGAGACTGTTCTACGATGGTGGTTTCTCTTTAGTCATCTCTACGATTTTAACATAACCTTTTTATCTGCATGGTTAGCACAAACTAGAGCATATAGTTTATGGTTGTAAATTTAGCATACCTAACTCACTTATCAATTTATTAAATCTGGATTCATCTAAAGGTCTGTAAAGACATCAGCAAGTTGATTTTTAGTAGGGATGTATTGTAAGATCCCAACTTTTATGAATAAAGATTAATTTTTCTCTAAATGTTATTTTAAATAATAAGGTGTGGATTTGATATAATGTTATAGTTGTGGGTAATATATACAATTTTGCAAAGTAAGCAAGTTGTCATAAAATATTTATTTGGTAGGGGAATATTCGTTTTATCAGGGAATATTCGTACGATGGCACAATCATTGGTGGACCCCATAACAGAATTACTGTCAGAGTTAGAAAACGACAGAAATAACTTTTTATAAAAATAACGGCAAAACTTTTACCGTTAACTGTTGAAATACCTAGTGATAAAAGTACAGTAATACGCGTGATTTTACAGTAGCACACGGTATTGTACAGTATCTTTGATTATTGATGCTTACGTAAGAAGTCATTCAGTTTTGTTCAATTATTGCAACAATAATTGATGCATAGTATCTCATATTATTGATTCAATTATTGTCATAGTATCATCTGCACAATATTTTATATTATTAAATCAATAATTGAGACGACAAAATTATTCATATTATTATTAGCATTATTGACAATGTCTATAAAGTTCTGTCGAGGAAAGGAGTTTGGTCACCTAATTGCACGCCAATAAGGAGAAATCTTTATCGGAAAGCCACCTCTTTCCTTGGAATGATCTGGTTGTTAATATTGTGAGTTACAATATTAATGATGAATAAATGTTATTAAAAATGTGTTTAGTGAAGCCAAGTGAATTGAGATAAATAGAGGATTTTTTATGAAGTATTTGTTATAAATTTGGCTTATTACATGGACCTCCGCTTACTCATTTTTTAAAATCGTCGGTAGAAGGTTATCTTAGTTTTGTTTTCTAACTTATATATATATATATATATATATAATATAAGTTTTGTTTTATTAAATTATAAATAGAATATATTATATTTTATTTAAAATTTTCATTTTATTAGAATATTTATTGCATAGTGATGCATAGTAATGAATAGTAAAATTCAAATTTTCAGTCGAAGAAGCGCCCGTGAAAAAACTTCTATTCACCCATGATTTTCAAATTCAAATAGTTCCATGCCATTCTCCTATAAATAGGATGCTTAGTTTAGAAATAAAAATCACACCAGAATCAGAGAATTATTCTTCTATAATATTGAGCGTATTTCTTTTGAGTTTAAGGAATCTTTGAGCGTAGAAAACAGTATAAGTTTTCTTCAAGAATATCTCCGCCATACCAATCAGAAATACTCTCCTTTTAAGGTAAGGGATATTATTTTTGTTCAATATTCATAAAAAATAATATTTTTTTCCATACTTTGTAGTATGTAAGGAATATTATTTCGTTTCATATTCCTAATTCTACATTCATTTTGATAAGTATTGCTTCTATACTCCTTGAAATTAGTAGAATATCCTTGAAATTTGCGCTTCATCGAGTATCTTTTCACGAAAATATTTTTCTGAACATTCTTGTTAAATTTTAATCTTTTCATGCCGGGGTACTATTCACGAAGTATTATTCACAGAATACTATTCACTCGGGTACTATTCACCCAGGTACTATTCATGACAAAAATTGATTTCTTTTGTCCAAATTATTTTTGATACATAAATATTATTCTTGAATTTTACTCCACAAGTAGTTATCATGTTGACAATTTAGACATTCTTGAACTCTGGATAAATTGAATTATAAATCTTTAAATTTTATCCTTGCTCTAACTTAATTGAATTCTTATATCATTGTCATCATCCTCATGATTATATTGTGATGAAAGTCATCTTTGGCCCGTAGTGCATAGATGGACTGTTGATTGGTATGATTATTACCAAGAATTATGTATCGGTATAATCATGACCTGTAATGTTACAAATGATGTGGTAAAAGTCATCATTGACCGTAGTGCATTGATGGACAGTTGTTGGCATGATCATGACCATTGGTGATAATAACAAATATCCTTGGCCCGTAGTGCATGAAAAATTTGTGGATGTGATACTAACGAATATCTTTAGCTTGTAGTGCATGGATAATTCAATGATGTGGATTATTTATTGAGCTGTGTTACAGCGATAAAATATTGATGATGAACTTTTAAATCATAGAAGATAGTAGATATCATGCTCTACTTGACTCTTATAATTTATTGCTTGTTCCGCTACAGTTAAACTTGTTGTCTATTGTATTATATCAGTTTTACACTGTTGAAGGCTAACGATAATTTATTATGCATTATCTTAGTCATAATATTCTTTACTGGGCTAGTTGAGCTCACCATTTGCTTTCATTGTTCTCTTCAGGAAATGAGAACATAATCGGGACTAGTCGGAGAATGGAGTGACGGTCCGAGATTGTGGTTGTAGTAGTCCTCACTATTTTATGAAATAGTGTGATAATAATTGTAATGAGGACTCCATTTGAGTTTGGATATTGTTTACGAGACAATATTCGTTTTAAAACTCTCAGCTTATGTTTTGTCATATTTTACACGATAGTTGTATAATTAAGTTTGTATTTTAATTATATACCATGTATTTGACGACTCAGAATGGGTTGTGTATACCTATTTTAGGGGTGTCACAATTGGTATCAAAGCTTATGGATATGATCCCTAGCTGAGATTTGAGGCTAGAACTAGGAGGGGACAGACGGGTAAATCCTTCGCTAGTATAACCTACTTAAGCTTATTTGTTATTTAATTGGTCGATCAGAATATAAGGATAATATGTAGCATGTCAATTAACCCTTATTTTGTGGCAGTGTTTGAATATGGAATTTGAAAATATTGAGATAAGCAATGAAGTACATGAGAGCGTTGAGTCACCACCGATCAATAACCAGGATAATGTGCATCAGGAAGGCAATAATCCTCATGCAAACAACAACACCGACCAAATGATGAACGATGGGATGTAACGCCCCGAAATCCGGTCTATCTTCACACCCGGATTTCGTACGCTATGAATACATCATTCATCCAACATACATCATTATACACTGAAATATAACAACATAGACTCTCAAATCCCAATTTCTGGAAACCTTATAACCTCTTTCATTACAAATAATGATAATTACATTATTCATTTCATCTTACAAGAGTGACTTTTATCTGCCACCAAGGATACATAACAGTTCATTAAACTAGTCTATAATTTAATTTCATCTTTTTACATTACAAGTCTTCACTTGATCTTCTCGCTCATTCACATTTTGAATGGTACTTCATCTGGATACCGTTAGCTTGATCTTTACGGGATCCTTAAGTTCTTCTGACATTGTTCGCTGAAAATTGTTTTTCATTTAAAGCAAGATTGAGCATTCAATTGCCCAGCAAGTCATAACAGTTGAACAAACAACTTCAAGAGTTTAAACATTTCTTTAAAACTTCGATAACCGAACAAAGGTTATGAAGCAGCTTGAATAATAGGAATAGTCTCGATTCCTATCATCTTAAAACATTATTCACTTTCACTTTAAAATACTTTCATTCTTCTACCTTTTTTATACACATCATGTCTGGCTAGAATCATTAGCACAGACTTAACAATAACAGTTCATGTATAAACAGAACATACTTGTATTGAACAGCTCAATCACAGAATAGTTCATATCATATAAACACCAAAGTGTTCACATTGTGGCTCAAGGCCTCATATATTCTACCACCTTTTACAAATATCGCACATTCGCACATAGACAGAACTTCTCAAGTTCAACATCTGAGAAGTTTAAGAAACTAGCATTCATTTGGAATATGAATGAAGTTAGAAAACTTGTCTTACGCACAGCTACAGCTTACGTTGAACTGCTCATTCTAATTCCTTTCTCCTTTAATCTCCTTCCGTCGGACAAAGCGTGCACTCGGGCAAGCTTTTCCTCTTCCTTTTCATCTTCTTTCTCCCATTCAAACTCTCTCTCTCTCTCTCTCTCTCAAGTTGTAGGATTTTCAAAATCCCATTCAAATGAGATTAAACTTCCTATTTATAGATTTTCAAAGTTAGGGGTATTTTAGTCATTTTGCCCCCCTAACCTCCTTACTATTCACACCTCCATACTACTCTCACCTCCTCAATACACCTCCTTACTATTCATGTAGCTTCTCTTGGAAGTTTCGTGGTTCCGTCTTTTGATTTTCGTCCGACAGATCGAAAACTGCGATTCTCGGAATCCAAATATTTTTGGATATTTCGTTTTCCCTTTACTGATTAACTTTTGCGTATTCTTCGGATTTCTAAAAAACTAAAAAACACTTTTTGGCGTTAAGCATTTTCCTTCACGTTTTCTCCTAACGTAGTTAAACGAGTGAAAAGTACATAGCAGTACTTTTCGTCTTTTTTATTTCGTCTGATTTCTGCACGCTTTTTGAGAAAAAAATTTATCGGCTTACTTAACTTTTCACGATATCTTATCGTCAAATCTTTCGACGGAATGTCATTTCGACATACCGAACTCTCAGAAAGGCTTAGGTTATTCAAACCCTCACCTTCAGGGTTTCGTCGGGTGAATAGTGCCTATTTCGTCTTTTTCCCCAAAAAAATTTTATTTTCGTCTTTAAAATTCTTACTCGTTCAGTCTAGCTTGTAGCCAGAATCCTCCGGACTTATAATCATCCTACGTTATAGAACGATTAATAAACACATAGCACAGAATAATATTAATAAAAATTCATTTTATTAATAACTAATTCTTTAAATCTTAAATTCTGAACAACCCGAATTTTCGGGTTGTTACATGGGATGTTTAGGAGCTTTCTGCAATTCATGCAACATCAGGCAAGGAAGACTTCTGTTCAAAATGTAGGTGGAAACAATGGCAACTCACGGCTGGTCACTGCTAAGTAATTCAAGGAGCTGGGACCACCAGAGTTTTTAGGAAAGCCAGAACCACTTAAGGCAGAGACGTGGAAAAAGCAGATCACTAAGATATTTGATGTCTTGGGATTCTCTGAGGAGCAAAAGGTTCCCTTTTCCACCTTCATGTTGTGAGGAGAGGCAGATTATTGGTGGGAATCTGTAAAACGTACTCAACCTGCCGCACTAAAGATGTCTTAGGAGAAGTTCCAAGAATTGTTCAACGACAAGTACTTTCCTGAAAGTATTTGTCACATAAAGAAGGTAGAATTCATTAAGCTGAAGCAAAACAATATGACCGTATCGCAGTACGAGACTAAGTTTGCGGAGTTATCCCAGTTTGCATCCCATTTGGTAGATAATGAGGAGCGAATGACGTGAATGTTTCTGCGAGGTTTGAAACCTGAAATACGTCAATATCTCATTTCTCACAAACTTTGCTTGTATTCAGTGTTGTGAATAGGGCTCAGTTATTAAAGTGCGATAATTAGTCAATCCAACCAAGAGATAGCAGGTGGCAAAGCGATAATACTAGTGGTAGAAGTCATCGAAGCGGTGACAACAAACATGAAGGAAATCAACATGCCAGAAATGGTAACCACTTCGGTGGTAATCTTGGCCAAGATAATAGAAGTGACAATTTCAAAAAGAGAAGATTCAACAATAATGAAAAACAGCAGCATCAGCACCCATTTTTAAGGAAGGAGATCGACCACCGGTCGTATGCTACAAATGCGGAGGGGAGGGATACATCAGTCCAAACTGTACGCAGCAACCCAAAGTGTGTTACAATTACTGAATAGAAGGTTACCTAGCTCGATTTTATTATGTAGTGAAGTCAAGTCCAGCTGGGATGGAGACACTAAAGGTTGTCCCAGACAAGTCAAAGCCGGTAGTTTAAGGGAGAGCATTTGTCATGACCTCCTAAAAAGCGAGAAACCCGAATGAAGTTATCACAGGTAAGCTAATCATAAACTCTTACGAAGTCTATACCTTATTTGATATCAGTTATACCCATTATTTTATTTCACCTACTTGCGCTCAATGCTTAAAGTTGACTCCAGAGAAATTAAACTTTGACTTATCTATTAAAACTCCGTTGGGAGAAACCTTCATTACATCCACTGTTTATAAATCTTGTTTGATTCAAATCGGTACCCTCACTTTACCTGTCGATCTCATCTCTTTGAAAATACTTGCATTTGATGTGATTTTAGGGATTGATTGGTTAACTACTCATCATTCTAAAATTGATTATTTTCGTAAGGTTGTTAGCTTTCATATTCCTAACCAACCTATTATGCAAATTCAAGCAACCAAACCACTAAAGTCAATCACTATCATATAAAGCCATAAAGTCATTCGTTTATTGAAAAATGGATGTCAAGCTTTCTTAGCCATGTCACGGATTTAAACAAAAATACGTCAAATTTGAATGATATTTCTATTATTAATAAATTTCCTGACGTATTCCCTGAAGAACTTCCTGGCCTACCCCCAGAGCGTGAAATCAAATTTTGTATTGACTTTAAACTCGATACAAAACCAATTTCTAAAATTCCATATCGAATGGCTCTTATTGCACTTCAGGAGTTAAAAACCCAACTACAGAAATTGTTAGACATCAGTTTCATTCGTCCTAGTACGTCTCCTTGGGGTGCTCCTATTCTATTCGTAAAGAAAAAAGATGGGAGTATGTAACTTTGCATTGACTATCGTGAGTTGAATCATGTCACCATCTAAAATAGGTACCCGTTGCCTCACATTGATGACCTGTTTGACCAGTTGCAAGGTGCCAAATTCTTTTCAAAGATCGATCTTCATTCCGGATATCATCAGTTAAATATTAGAACCGATACCATTCTAATGACTGCTTTTAGAACTCGGTACGGGCATTACAAATTCCTAGTCATATCTTTTGGATTGACTAATGCTCCTGCTACCTTCATGGATATGATGAATCGAGTATTCAAGGAATATTTGGACCATTTTTTTGGTTGTCTTTATTGATGACATCCTCATAGTAGATAGTAGATATCATGCTCTACTTGACTCTTATAATGAATTGTTTGTTCTGCTGCAGTTAAACTTGTTGTCTATTGTATTCTATCAGTTTTACACTGTTGAAGGCTAACGATAATTTATTCTGCATTATCTTAGTCATAGTATTCTTTACTGGGCTAGTTGAGCTCACCCTTTCCTTTCATTGTTCTCTTCAAGAAATGAGAACATAGCTGGGACTAGTCGGGGAATGGAGTGACGGTCCGAGATGGTGGTTGTAGTTGTCCTCACTATTTTATAAAATAGTGTAATAATAATTATAATGAGACCTCCATTTGAGTTTAGATATTGTCTACGAGACAATATTCGTGTTAAAACTCTCAGCTTATGTTTTGTTGTATTTTACACGATATTTGTATAATTAAGTTTGTATTTGAATCATGTACCATGTATTTAGCTACTCAGAATGGGTTGTGTATACCTATTTTGGGGGCGGTACATGTATTGTAAAGATATAGTTCTATTTTAGGCATGATCCTTAATAAAATGATATCTTATCTCTATATGCTTAGTCCTAGAATGCATGATAGGATTATGTATTATTGCTATAGCACTTGTGTTATCACAATGAACAGGTATAGATTTGAAATCAAACCCATAGTCTGCTAGCTGATTTTTCATCCATAAGATTTAAGCACAGCAGCTGCCAGCAGCAATGTATTCGGCTTCTGCTATTGAGGTAGATACTGAGTTTTGCTTCTTGCTAAACTAGGATACAAGTCTGTTTCCTAGCAACTGACAAGTACCATTGGTACTTTTTTATCGATCTTGTAGCCAGCAAAATTAGCATCTGTATATCCTATCAGTTCAAAGGAGGACTCCTTGGGATACCAAAGTCCCAAGTAAGGTGTGCCTTTGAGATACCTAAAAATTCTCTTTACTGTAGTTAAGTGTGATTCCTTAGGATTAGCTTGAAATCTAGCACATATACATGTTGCAAACATTATGTCTGGTCTACTGGCAGTTAGATACAGAAAAGAGTTTATCATACCTCTGTATTGAGTAATATCAATACATTTACCTTTCTCATCTTTGTCAAGCTTAGTTGCTGGGGCAATTGGTGTTTTCATGGGAGAGGCTGATTCCATGTCATACTTCTTCAGTAAGTCTTTAATATATTTGGTTTGGTTAATGAAGATACCTTCATCAGACTGCTTCACTTGTAATCCAAGGAAGAAATTCAGCTCACCCATCATACTCATTTCAAACTTGCTCTGTATAAGCTTAACAAATCTCTTGCACATATTTTCATCAGTAGAACCAAAGATAATATTATCTACATATATCTAAACTAATAAGACTTTATTTTTGTGCTTCCTAAGAAATAATGTTGTATCTACTCTACCTCTGGTAAAACCATTTTCAATAAAAAAAAGTTAGTTAGTATTTTATACCATAATTAGACAAAGTTGGATTGATGAAACCTGAAGGTTGCTCCACATATACTTCTTCTTGAAGTTCACCATTCAGAAATGCACTCTTGACATCCATCTGGAAGACTTTGAACTTCATGTGGGTAGCAAAGGCAAGGAATATCCTTATTGCTTCTAGTTTGGCAATAGCTGTGAAGGTTTCGTCGTAGTCGATGCCTTCTTCTTGAGAATAACCTTTGGCCACTAGTCTTGCCTTGTTCCTTGTGATTACCCCATCTTCATCCATTTTGTTTCTGAAGACCCATTTTGTGCCAATAACTGGGTGACTTCTTGGTCTAGGAACTAATCTCCAAACTTTGCTTCTTTTAAACTGATTTAGTTCCTCTTGCATGGCTTCTATCCAACTTAAATCTTCCATAGCATCTTTTATCTTCTTGGGTTCCATTTGAGACAGAAAGCTCAAATAGAAACACTTATTCTGGGTGGCAGATCTTGTCTTGACTTTTGCATCTGGATCTCCAAGGATCAGGTCTTAAGTGTGATCTCTTACCCATCTGTTCCCTATTGGAACATCTGTTCTGGTGCCTTCTTGTCTAAATGCTTCGAGATCAATCTCTGTCTCTTGGTGCAGAGGTTCATTGTAAGACTTTAACTTTTATGAATAAAGATTGATTTTTCTCAAAATATATTTTTGAATATTATGGTGTGGATTTGATATAATGTTATAGTTGTGGGTAATATTTATAAATTTTGCAAAGTAAGCAAGTGGTTATAAAATATTCGGTTGGTCGGGAATATTCGTTTTAACAAGGAATATTTGTACGACGGCACAATCATTGGTGGACTCCACAACGGAAGTATTGTCGGAGTTAGAAAATGACAGAAATACCTTTTAACGGCAAAAGTTTTACCGTTAAACTGTTAAAATACCCAGTGGTAAAAGTACAGTAATACGCATAGTTGCATAGTATCACACGGTATTGTACAATATCTTTGATTATTGATGCTTACGTGAGAAGTCACTCAGTTATACTCAATTATTACTACAGTAATTGCTGCATAATTTCTCTCATGTTATTGATTCAATTATTGTCATAGTATCATCTGCATAATATTTTATATTATTAAATCAATAATTGAGACGACAAAGTTATTCATATTATTATTTGTGTTATTGACGATGTCTAGAAAGTTCTGCCGAGGAAAGGGATTTGATCACCTAATTGCGCACCAATAGGGAGAAATCCTTATCGGAAAGCCCCGTCTTTCCTAAGAATGTTCTGGTTGTTAAATATTGTGAGTTATAATATTAATGATGAATAAGTTCGTGTTGATTAAAGATAAAATTGTTAATAAAAATATTTTCATTGTGTTGGGATTATTAGTGTTAGTGGAAATCGACATTTATTTCGATAATAAGTGATTTCTGGATGTTAAATTAACCAAACGGGCAATTAATCGGATAAATGAGCAATTAATTGCTATTGGTTCATATGCAAATTACTGTTGGTTCACATGTATAAAACTATTGGTTCACATGTATGTACTATTAGGGGAGGTGGTGCAAAATTGATAATACTTGCAGGACTAAATTACAAATAGAGGTATAGATGAAGGTACTATATTGTATTAATTCGAGCCCCTAAACGTGCAATTATCGAAACTATATTTTCCTATAAATAGAAGTTCATTCTTCTTTCATTCTCACCAATTCACTAAGACTCACAAGAGCAATTATAGAGAGATAAGCTATAGAGATAAAGAAGAAGAGTATTCTGCTACTTCACTATTCCAGTATCCACTCTTCTTCTAAGGTAAGGGATATTATTTTTGTTCAGTATTCGTAAGAAATAATATTTTCTTTCATACTCTGTAGTATATGAGTAATATTATTTCGTTTTGTATTCCTAATTCTACACTCATTTTGTTAAAGTATTGCTTCTATACTCCGTGAAATTAGTAGAATATCTTTGAAATTTGCGCCTCATCTAGTATCGTTTCACAAAAATATTTTTCTGAACATTCTTGTTAAATTTTAAGCTTTTCATGTCGGAGTACTATTCATAGATACTATTCATTTAAACGGTACTATTCATGAGATACTATTCACGGGATACTATTCATAAAGTACTATTCACGGGGTACTATTCATGAAGTACTATTCACGGGGTACTATTCATAAAGTACTATTCATTGGGTAGTATTCACTGGGATACTATTCACTCAGGGTACTATTCATGATAAAAATTGATTTCTTTTATGTCTAATTTTGATACAATATTATTCTTGAATTTTACTCCACAAAGCAGTATCATGTTAACAATTTGGACATTATTGAATTCTGGATAAATTAAATTTTAAATCTTTAAAATTTATCATTTGTTTTCATTTAATTGAATTCTTATATCATTGGCATCATCCTCATGCTTATATTATGATGAAAGTCATCTTTGGTCGTAGTGCATAGATGGACTGTTGATTGCTATGATTATGACCAGGGATTATTCGGTATAATCATGACCCGTTATGTTACAAATTATGTGATAAAAGTCCTCATTGGCCCGTAGTGCATTAATGGAAAGTTGTTGGCATAATCATGACCATTGGTGATTACACGAATATCCTTGGCCCGTAGTGCATGGATAATTCATGGACGTGATACTAATGAATATCCTTGGCCCGTAGTGCATGGATAATTCAGTGATGTGGATTATTTATTGAGTTGAGTCTCAGCGATAAAGCTGATGATAAACTTTTTAAATCATAGAAGATAGTAGATATCATGCTCTACTTGACTCTTCTAATGGATTACTTGTTCCGCTGCAGTTAAACTTGATGTTTATTGTATTTTATCAGTTTAACACATTTGAAGGCTAATGATAATTTATTCTGCATTATGTTAGTCATAATATTTCTTACTGGGCTAGTTGAGCTCACCCTTTTGCTTTCATTATTCTCTTCCAGAAATGAGAACGTAGTCGGGACTAGTCGGGGAACGGAGTGATGATCTGAGTTGGTGGCTATAGTAGTCCTCACTATTTTATAAAATAGTGTGATAATAATTATAATGAGGACTCCATTTGAGTTTGGATACTGTCTATTAGACAATATTCGTGTAAAAACTCTCAACTCATGTTGTATAATTAAGTTTATATTTGTATTTTGTACCATGTATTTGACGACTCAGAATAGGTGATGTATACCTATTTTGGGGGCATCACATTCGTCGTCTGGTGTATCTCTCTCTACGATCCCTTATTCAGGCTCGATGATGTCATCTTTTGGGGCTGCGATCGTGGTGTTGAGCTCAACCATTTCGTTCATAGCGTCTGAGTCGTCGATTATAGTGTCTTGAGGCACAGATTTGTCTAAGTCTATTTTATCGAAGATGACATGAATCGAGACTTCAACACTTAGCGTCTTCTTGTTGAACACTCTATAGGCCTTACAGTCTGTGGCATATTCGAGAAAGATTCCTTCGTCTGACTTAGGTTGGAACTTAGTCATATATTATTTTCCATTATTGAGAATGTAGCATATACAGCCAAACACATGGAAGTAGCTGACATTTGGCTTTCTTCCTCTCCACGGCTCGTAGGGAGCCTTCTTTAACATAAAGTGAACAAGAGACCTATTCTGAGTGTAGCACGCAGTGTTGATAGCTTATGTCCATAAGTATTTAGGCAGATGAGCTGCTGCTAGTAGAGTCCTTTCGGCTTCAATCAGCGTTCTATTCTTTCTTTCAGCTACTCCATTTTGTTATGGAGTTCGTGGAGCTGAGAGGTTGTGACTGATGTCATTGTTTGTGCAAAACTGATCCATCTCAGAGAAGTCGAATTCTCTACCATGATCACTCCTTATAGCCTTAATTTTCTCCCCTTTTTGTTCGTCACCAACTTGAACATCTTGATGAGTTGAGAGCTTGTTTCTTCTTTAGAGTTTAGAAAGAACACCCATGTAAATCTTGTGTAGTCATCCACTACAACCAATGAGTATCTCTTCCCTCCAAGGCTTATAGTTGGAATTGGCCCAAAAAGATCCATATGAAGTAACTATAGGGGCTTATCAATTGAGTTGATTATTTTGCCTTTGAATGAACTCCTAGTTTGTTTTCCAAGCTTACAGACATTGCATGGCTTTTCTTTGACGAAGTTGAGCTTGGGTAAACCTGCTACTAGATCTTTAGAGGCCAGTTTTGACATACTTTTGAAATTGAGATGAGACAATCTTTTATGCCATAACCAGCTCATTTCTTCAGAGGCTTTAGCAAGAAAGCATATTATCTCACTAGAGCTTAGTTGAGCAAGATTAACAGTGTAGATGTTCCCTTCTCTTATTCCGGTCAGCTTTATAGAGGAGGTCTTCAGATCTCTAACTTGACACTAATTGTTGAGGAAGGTAACTTGATGACCCTTGTCGCAGAGTTGGCTTATGCTCAGTAGATTGTGCTTTAGTCCTTCCACATAGGCTACTTTACTGAAGGACACTGCACCATTCCCAACTGAGCCATATCCTCTTGTCTTGCCAGAGCCATTGTCTCCAAAGATGACTGTTGGACCCTCCTTCTCCATGAAGTTAGACAGGAGGACTTTGTTCCCGGTTATGTGCCTTGAGCATCCACTATCTAGATACCAAGTTGTGATCGTGGAGCTCTGTTCTTGTGGTAAGATTAAACTCTCATTTTGGTACCCAGACTTGCATGGGTCCTACCTTGTTAGTACCCTTAGGGACCCAAATTTGCTTAACTTTGGGTCTAATATGCAGAGGATTATTGTAACATACTAAAGCCTTATGACCAATTTTGTCACATACAAAACGTCTAGCATGATGCATGCTTGTGTGTGTGTGTGTGGATTCTTTCTCCATTTGGACTTATGTAGATTCTTGGTAGTCTTTTCTTTATACTGATTCTTCTTTTTCCATGTATCCTTATGATTCATGATTTGCGAATAGTGAAACTTAACTCTACTATTCCTACCTGGTTGGTTCGTGGAGTTGATTTTACTCGACTCTACGATCCTTCGAGGTTGGAGAGTAGTGACTACGTTACTCTTCTCTTTTTTAAACCCTATGCCAGCATCGAACCCGTTATGTCTTGGAACATGGATTGGATCAAAAGAGCATGGATGGACTGGTTCTTCCTTCTGTGAGGATTTCACAAATGTAATGTTTCTATTGAAGTTTGAAACACTACTAATGTTAGTTTCCTTTAACTTTTCCACATATAGTTTTGAGGTGGATTCCCCAAAACCTAAATATGTTCTGTCAGATGCACTTCTCTGACTGGAGATCAGGGAGTCCATGGATGAAGAGGATCTATTCCACATTAAGATTATATTTTCTAATAAAGGTTAGATTTGACTCTCTTTGTGCATTAAGTTCATTGGTCTATCTTAAGAGTTTATTCTCAGCCTCAAATTTAGAGAGAGAGTTAGCACTTAGAAGAGTTGTTTCCAGTTCTTCTTGAACTTTCTCTTTCTCTTTTTGAAGAAGAGAGTAATCTTTAGACAGAACTCTGAACCATTTCATGTATTGATGCAGATCAGTTGTTATGTCATGTAGTGCAGTTCTTAAATCATCAATATCTACATCGGGAGAGTTAAAGTCGAATACCTCATCGATACTTACTTCATGATGGCCAGCGCTTTTCTTGTCCTTTGCATTTTTGGCCATTAGACATAGATTTGCTACTTGAGGATCTTCATCATCTCCAGACTCAAAAGTTGTGATGTTGTCTGAGTCACTCTATGATCCTCCGGCTACAAGACCTTTATCTTTCTTTTGGAGCCTTTTGTCGCCTTTGAATTCTTTCTTTGGATTTGTTCTTCTCTTGAGCTCTTCTCTAAGAGGTTTGTTGTAGTTTGCAATAAAATGGCCAGACTTCTTGCAATTGTAGCATAGGTCGTAGATCTACTCCTGGCTGTTGTTCTTATTGAATTTCTTAGGTCTGTTGCTTCTGCCTTTACGCATGAACCTTTTGAGTCTTCTTACCAGTATTGCAATATCTTTGTCATCATCTTCCTCAGAGTCAGAATCATTTTCATCATGAGCTTTGCAGATGGTTTCTATTGCTTTGAGAGAAACTCCTTTATCCTTCTTTCTTCCTTCAAATAGAGTCTCTGCCCTTTGGGTCAGCTCTAGTTCGTAGGTAAGAAGATTGCCATAGAGTTGTTAAACAGTCATTTCATGGAGATTCTTTGATTCTCTTATTGCAGTGGTTTTGGTATCCTACTTGCTTGGTAAAGCTCTCATAAATTTTATGATTAGATCTTTGTTTGGATAGATCTTTCCAAAAACTCGAAGAGAGTTGAGCAGAACATTGAATCTTTCATAAGTGGAAATGACGTTTTCTCCTGGAACATAGGCGAATATTTCATTTTGTTGAGTCGGAAGAGATTGCTTGTTTTCTCTGACTTCTTCAGTTCCTTCGTGCATAATGAATAGTGCTTCCCATACTTCCGTAGCAGTTTTGATGTTGACCACATTCTCGAACAGATCATCTTCTAAAGGTTGGAACAAAATTTTCTTGGCCTTTTTGTCTAGTTGGACAGCTTTCTTCTCGTCGTCAGTCCATTCTGTTTTGACCTTGATTTGAACTCTGTTTGGATTGTCTAGAGTTGGTGCAAGCTTTGTTGGAATGTAGGTCCCATTCATAACAGTTTCATATAGCTCTTCATCTATTGAGTCCATATAGGCTTGCATACAAACTTTCCAGTTAGCAAATTTGAATTTATTGCACATTGGTGGCTTGCTGCCTCCTCCAATCTTAGATTCGCTTATCAGATGTGCCATTGGATCTACTCAAGCTTTGTAGGCTGATTGAGAGAACCTGCCCTGATACCAATTGTTAGTTCCCAGAGGCACAATAATTATCTAGAATGGGGGGTTGAATAGATTTTTTAATTTTCTTTTTCAAAATACTTGTCAGATTTGTTAATGTTTTAACCACAGCGGAATATAAGATTTATTTGTTCCTCTTTAAGATAAACCAAGTTAATAGGTGATAAGCTGTAATAACCCGATATTTTCAATATAAAATAAATAAGAAATTTTGCATATAAATTTTTTTTTTATTTATCTTAATGATGAGAATAAGTGTCTAGTAATGTGTATGATAAATACAAATACATTTAGTACCTGAAAAATTATAAATAAATTTAGAATTTTTTATCATTACAAATTATATTCTTATAGTAATTAATTTTTGTAAGCAGAAATGTTTTATTAATTATTTTCTATAAAAACATGATTTTATATTATTTAAATAATATATGAAATGATTATAAAAATTATAATAATAAATATTTTATTATATGAATTTGTTCGGAATATTTAAGTTAATTATTTTAGCTTAATTATTGATGTTGCATATGAAGGATAAATCAGATATGGAATCTAAACCCTAAATTTGGATTTTTGTTCAAGGGATGAGAATAATAATATAATATTAATTATATTTTAATTTTTCAATGCTATAAATATGCACTGTAAATGTGTAGACTGATAATGGTTGGTCAATTATGGTAAATTATGTCATGACCCTTATATCATGTTATTAAACCCTAATTGTTAAACTCAGTTATGAGTTCGAGACTGTGTAGTAATTGTGTTATATGAATTTTACTATGTATTATAGAATTTCTGTAATTAGGAGAAACCCTTATTATTATTTGAATTTGCTAAAATTAGAAACCCTAATTATTATTTTTGTAAATTATAATGATAATTAGGAAACCCTAATTGTTAATTTGGGAACCCTAATAATATTAAGGAATCCTAATTTAAAAACCCTAATTTAATTTCTATTAAAAACCCTAATTTTAAATTAGTGTGTTGTAATTAAAATTTTATTACACTTTAATTTTAATTGTACAAACTCTAGAAATTATTTGGGAAACTTTAAGATGTAAAATCTAGTGAATAAATCCTAGATTCAAGCACCTTGGACAAGAATGCCCTTAAAATTAAAATAAAATTACCAAAGTGCCCTTTTTGTCCCATTTGGTGTATTATTGTTGGGAGATCTTAGCAAAATCTTGCAAGCCACCCTACACTACCTAGCTATGAGCTAGGAATACCATCACATCAGCCATTGCAAGCAATCAAATACATTGCATCAATAGAAATGAGAATTTAAGAGAGAGAAAACCACGAAACAAAGCCATTTGATCATTTATACTTAGTCATACTCTCTCGAGACCAAACCCACGAAATTTTAGTGTTAGATCAGTCACAAATCAATCCCCACTAACACCAATGTCAAATCAGAAGCATAGAAATCAGAATTGGTTCATAAAGAGGTAAACCCTAATCTAGAAATTAGACTTTTGATCTTGTGTTAGATGTTATGATTTAATGTTAAAACATGTTGTTTGTAGTCTATTTAAGTGATCTGGGTTGCTAGATGTTAGATCCATAACATCTAGAGGCTCGGATTTGAAGATTTATAAAATCTAGAAATTTTGTTTTTGATGTCTGACAACCAAATGTCAGACCTTATATCTCTGTGATCTTTAATGTGTTTTGTGTTTTGAAAGTTGGTAGTTGTAGTCTAATATGTGCTCTTGGATCTGGGCTTGAAATCAGACTTAGATCTGTGTTAGATAGCATGATATTGTTGGTCAAAGGTCGTTGACCGACCATGACCAGACCATTTATGGGTAACCTAAAAATGGGTTTTCAGCGTCTGACAGGATGTTTGAAGGCCAAGATCTGTCGGATTATTGACTTTTTGATGTTGCTGTTATAACTAGATTGTAGACTATAATCTGGGCTTTGAATCCTGACCTTTAGATCCCTTAAAGACTCAAGTGATCGAACGTAGAGAGTGGTCAAATCGGGCCACTCGGTCACAATTGCATTTTTCTGGAATTTACAGAAACGTGAAGAACACATATTCTGACAGCCTTTGACCAATCCATATCTTGCTATTGTTTTGTTGTTATGGTTATATTTTGTAATAGATCTATAGTTCTACATGTGGGCTACAATCTGGAAGTCTTAGATCACTAAAACCTCACCTGTACAACAAGTAGTGGAAGCCCAAATATGACCATCCGAACTGTTCTTCATTTCTGGGTAACCCAAAAAATGAAGAATGTAAGACCCCAAATTATTAATAAATGAAATTTAATTTCCTCTATTTATTATTCTGAAATAGTAAGGGTTAATTTGATTAATGTGGTTAGTTATGGGTAAAATGCGCAAATATTTTAAATAAGCAAGTGGTTATAAAATATTCATTGTTGTCGGAGAATATTCGCTTGGTCGTGGAATATTCTTACTGTCGGAGAATATTCGTACGACGGCGCAGTCTTTTGTGGGCCCCATAACGGAAAGCGATTGGATGAAGAAAACGACAAAAATAAGTTGTTTATAAATAACGGCGTAGTTGTTACCGTTAATATACTGTTAGAATACCCGGTGGTTAAAGCACGGTAATACGCATTGTTGCATAGTAGCACACGGTATTGCACCAATTATTGATTCTTACGTAAGAAGGCACTACTCAATAATGGTTACAGTAATTACTGTTCAATATTTTATTTTATTGATTAAATAATTGCTACGTTGATATTTTATAATTGTCACTACGCAGTATTTTCCATTATCGGAGCAATAATTCATATTATCTGAATAATATTATTAGATAACATTATTGACAATGTCTAGAAAGTTCTGTCTAAGGAGAGGTTTGGTCATCTAATTGCGCGCCAGTAAGGAGAAATCCTTATTAGAAAGCCCCCTCTTTCCTGGAAACGGCCTGGTTGTCAGTACTGTGATTCTGTAATATTATTTGTGTATAATTAATTATTGATTTATATGATGAGAAAAATATTGATTTTATGTGGATATAGATGGAGAAAATTTTTAATGTGACAATTATTAAAAATTAATAGTTTATCTTTTTCTGATAAAATAATTCATTTAAATATATTATTTTAATAATATATTGATGGTGATATGTTTACAATGAATGTGGGATATATGAGTATATGAGAAGAAAGAGTATTTTTGTGACATTAAATGATTAACACATGTTTTGTGTGTTGGTGGACACAATTCTTGACCAAAAATTTATTATTGACTATAAAATCGCCCGTTTGTGGATTTCGATCAATTTTTGTTTGGAATTTGGAAAAACTTTCTTCTACAAAGTTGTAGAGAATTGAATTTCCTATAAAAACTCGCGAGATTCGAATTTTCTGATAAAAGGGCTATTTATTATGAATTATTGAAGTTCTGAAGTTCCGAAATAATTGATTTTTGGAAGTTTTATTTATTATTTTGAAGAAAAATGTTTTTTGGCATTTAAGTGGGCTAACATGTGATATAAATGGGCTGAGATCAGATGTCTAGAGGTGGGCTAAGGAAAATTTGATAAATATATTATTATTATATTAAATTTTCTGCTTTGGTGTTATAAGCATTTTCCTATAAATAGGGTGCTTAGGTTAGAATTGAAAATCACACCAGAAACACAAGTTTCTCTCTATTTCTCTCTCTATATCGAGCGTATTCTTGTGAGTATTTGATACTTTGAGTGTTGCTATACGGTGCAAGTTTCCTTCAGCACTATATCTAGTATTCCAGTCAGAAGTACCGTCTTTCCGAGTTAAGGGATGTTATTTTATTCGAAAATGATATTATTTTTTCAATATCATTATGCCGAAATATTGGTTGGAGTTTTTATCAAATTTGAAACTTTTTCATATCGGGGTTACTATTCATGAGTTACTATTCACAAGTTACTATTCACGAGTTACTATTCACCGAAAAATAAAATTTTCTTCTTTTCGTCCAAAATATCTATTCTGGATACTAGCTTTGATTGTATCCATGTTTTGATCATTCTTGAATTTTACTCCACTATGATTATTTATGAGGTATTTTTGGACATGGAATAGCTGAAATACGAATCCTTAATATTTATTCTTTTGTTTCACTGGATTCGTTTTCTTTAAAATATTTTTCATCATCCTCAGTCCTAAATGATGATATTACTGAATATCTTTGGCCTGTAATGCAAAGATGAATGATTTCTGATGAATATCTTTGGCCCGTAGTGCAAAGATGAACAGGTGTTGAGATGAACATGACCAACTGATGAATATCTTTGGCCTGTAGTACAAAGATGACTATTTGATTCAAGATATTTATTGATTGATGTTACATGGATAAAATGTTGATGATGGACTTTTAAATTCATAGATAATCGTAGATTTCATTCTCTACGTAACTCTTCTATGAATTATTATTTTCCGCTGCGAATATTGATTTAAAAGTTGTTGTCTATTGTATTCTATTAGATTTTTCCCTGTTGAAGACTAAGGATAATTTGTTGTATATTATCTTAGTCATAATATTATTTACTGGGCTAGTTGAGCTCACCCTTTTCCTTGTTGTTCCATTTTTCTTCTCAGGAGGCGAGAATGTAGCGAGTACTAGTCGGGGTGTGGAATGATGGTTCAAGACAGTTGTTTTAGTAGTCCTCACTATTTTGTAAAATAGTGTATCAATAAGTATAATGAGGACTTAATTGAGTATGAATACTGTCTAGATGAAAATATTTGTATTTAAACTCACAGTATATGTGTTGTCGTATTTTGCACGACAATTGTAATAATAAAGTTGTAGTTATTTTCTGTACCATGTTTTTGACGACTCAGAATGGGTTGGATGGATTGGACCTATTTTGGGGGCGTCACAAAGAACAGCTCTGGCAGCTTGTTCATGACCCTAGATCTTGCATTTGTGTTATGTTATGAACCTGTTGATGGCTGGATCGTGTAGTCTTGCACGAGTACTGCACAATCTAACTAACAACATGCCCAGAAACATTACATATTACGAATTAAACTTGGTCAAACATAGTACCCTCGTGACTGACTTTGAAGATCTGGGTTTGCTGAGGAACACCTTCAGCGACAGTTTTGTCGCCTAAAGTAACTTTAGCGACACTTAATTTCAGAAATTAATTATTTTAATTAAATAAATAGAAAAAAAATAGTTTTAAATTATTAAAAATACAAAATAAATTATTAAAAATTATTTTAAAGTCAAAAAATTAATTTTTAATTATTTTGAATATATTTTATTAATATTTAATATTTTTAGAATATTAAAGGTATTTAATTTATTTAATTATAATATTAAATAAATTATTTAAAAATGATTTTAATGCATGAAAAATCATTTAAAATTATAATATGGTATAAGAAAATATTTTAAGTTATTTTTAATGACTTTTAATATTTTGTGATGAAATTCATTAATAAATTAATATTAATGATATTTAAGTAATTTACTAAATGAATTAAATAAATTAATTAAAAATAATTTTATTATATTAAAAATTATTTTAAATAATAATAAGGTATTTAAAAATATTTTAAGTTATAAAATATAACTTTCAATAATTAAAGGTAAATATCATTAATTAATGATATTAAAGTTATTTAATAATTATATTAAATAATTTAGTTTAAAAATAATTTTATTATTATAAAAATCATTTTAAATGAAAATAAAGTGTTTAATGATATTTTAAATTATAAAATATAACTTTTAATATTTAAAGGATAATTTCATTAATAAGTTAATATTAATGATTATTAATGATATTAAATTTATTTAATAATTATATTAAATAAATAGTTTAAAATGGTTTTATTAATTTAAAAATCATTTAAAAAGGATATAAATAAATTAAAAATATTTTAAGTTATACTTAATGACTTTTAATATTTTGATAAATAAAACATTAATACTTAAATATTAATGGTAAATATTTAAAAATAATTTTAAATATTTTAAAAATTATTTAAGGGTAATATTAATACTTTAAAAATATTTTAAGTTATTATAAATAACTTTGATATTTTGACAATGGTTTCATTAATAGTTTACTATTAATTAAATATTAATGATAACAGAATTAGTTAATATATAAATCATTTAATAATGATTCCGATGTTTGAAAATTCATGATAAATTATAATAAACGTTTAAAAATTATTATAAGTCATTTTAAAAATAATATGACTGATATTTTTAGTTATTGAACTACAGGATAGAGTTTTAGACTCGATAAGTAGCCGATAAAGCTATCAGTACACCGACATGTTTCAGAAATTGATCTAGACTTGGTTATTTTGACTATATTAATGTTTGTTTGTGATTCTATGACAGTTAAACTTAAGTAACAATGTGATTAGGTTATGTGCTGACTGCAATAGGCAGTGTTATGTGTTACGATATGTTATTATAATCAGTAAAATGATCTTCTTACTGATAGGTTATTATACAAAAGATAAGATCTAAGTTGCGTATTGTAAGCAGCAGGCCAGGCAAGTATCTTACCTTTGTATTTTCTTTGTGCAATGGACATGAGTAAGAATGTTTTAGAATTATATTACTACTTTACAGATTATTAACCCTATTGATATATATATTATATACTCTCATTGATTATCAACATGTTAGTATATGGTAATTCAGATATATATTATGTTCGTTAATTTCTATATATGGTTATACAAGTGTCCCCACTTGGATAATCATTGTATTTAATCACATGTTGATACACCTTTGTTAATTATATATATATATATATATATATATATATATATATATATATATATATATATATATATGTTAAATTATAGATTCTTGTTGAACAAGATAAAACATTTGGTTTGAAACCCCAACAAGTATGAACATCCCGTACACGGAAAAACTTTTTATGCACCCAAGGTGGACGGAGTGAACGATAACATCGTTCTTGTATGTAGTATTGATCAATAAAGGGCATAACGGGCTGATCATCCCCCATGCCCGTAAGTTATGACGGTTTGTAGATGAAGTTCTACTAAACCTATTCAAAAATTGAAAACAATGTTCATAGTATGTCACCTTAACCCTAATTATAGGCATTACGTAGTTTCAAAAAATTGATAGAGAGTTGTTATGTTATTATTATCGGTTCAGATTACTTCACAACTATTGACTTGTTGTAGAAAGGTAGTACAAAGAAAATATTTAACCCTTTCAGCTAATGTTTATAATTGTTATTACTTGTTGGGCACTCAAATGCTCATTCTTGCTTAAATTAAATGTTTTCAGTTAGGTATGATCAACCCGAAGGATCAGGCAAGAACAAGGAGAAAGGAAAGTTGTTCGAATGAGATTTATAATATTCTCTGTAATAGTTATAGTTTATTAAGATAATGATACTTATTATCTATGATGTAATAACTGTTTAAAGGTCTCGTACCTGGGATTTAAACTTTGAAGCATATGTAAATTAAATTTGGTATCAATATTATTGTTATTAATATTATGATTAGTATTTTCTGCGCATAGAAATGGTATCGTGAAGCACCGAGTTCGGGTTTCAAGTACCTGGATTTGGGGGCGTCACAGGTTGGTATCAAAGCTTTAGGGTTAGAAATCTTAAGTGGGATCGACCTTAGGCTATAACCTTAGGACAGAGGGAAACATTGAAAATATAAATAACTCATATAGAGTTTAAAAGGAGATGAATTGAATAAATTCATCGTTAAACAAAATAAAAGATAACTTTTATAAAACTATTATTTGTTATATGTATATACTATATGCTAATCAGGATAATTTATGTGTGTAGATGTCTGGTGAAAAAGGCTTGTTATATGTTTATAGCATGAAGGAGGATCAAATCCATACACCCGAGCTAATATCAAAGCCAATAGCTGAAATAGAGGCTCATAATGAAACCAACTCGGATGAGGTGGTGGTATTGGAAAATGTAGTACCAAATCGAGAGATGGTGGAGCTGACAGATAGTGATTCGAAAACTAAAGTTAAAGCTGATCAAGCATCAACGGAGGTGCAGGATCTGATGAACAAGATTTCTTCTCTGGAAAAGTTGTGGGAAATAGAAAAGTTGCTAAATAGTCAATTGCGTCAAGCATTAATAGAAACAATGGAAGGACAAGATAAGCTTAAAATCTAAATTGATTAGATGGGAGCCACAAGCAACACATCGTGTGTAGCTCCGAGCAAGAAGGGAGAAAGAAAGATAGAAGACCATGACTTAGAAAAAACTGATAAGAAGAAAGGGAAAAGAATATGTTACATTTGCGGCTACGAGGGACATACCACTTTATATTGTCCCGACTATAAACCAGGAGCATGTTTTATTTGTGGGATAGAAGATCATCAGGCGAAAGGTTGTCCAAGGAAAAGGCGTAGTAAATTGGTAGTATAGGTTCTGTTGTGTAAGTCTGTTTAATATAATAGATATGATAAGTATGTCTGTGTAATGTAATGTTCCCAACTTTTGTATTAGTCAAGGCTGTAAATCTCGACTTTTGTGGTCACAAAAAGATAGCCGATGTTTAAAGCAGTATGTGCTACGTTATGTACAGTACTTTGAATTAGTAAATACGAATCTAAGTTTGATTAATGGAATAAGTTTTGTATAAAACTTTGTGTTACATGTTAAACTTATACAATAAGGTTTAGAATGTAAGTTAAATGTATGATTTTATGTAATCAGATAATGCCGCCAAAACGTCGAACACGAAATCAAAGGGCAGAAGAATCTGTCAACAACGCTGAGGGACAACAGCAAGACCCGATGCAAAACTTTACAAATATGGTAGCTCAGGCTATGCAGCAGGGAATACCAGCCGCAGGGAACCAGCCAGACAATCGCTTGGCAAAATTTAAAGACTTCAAGGCAGTAGGACCACCAGAATTCAGGGGATCAGCTGATCCTATAGAAGCCCAGACATGGGTTAACGAGATAGAAAAGGCATTCATAATTGCTAGGATAGATGAGGGGCAAAAGACCACTTTTTCCACTTATATAATGAAGGGAGAGGCTAACTTTTGGTGGGAGGCAAATCAAACTAGGGCAAGAGCAGGAGTAGTTACTTAGGCTAGGTTTAAGACTTTGTTTTTTAAAAACTACCTCTCAGCTAGCATTCAGGCTAGAATGGAGGTTAAATTTCTGGAATTAAAGCAGGAGAACATAACTGTTGCGGAGTATGCCACAAAATTTAATGAGTTGGCTAGGTTTGCTCCGCATCAAGTTGATACGGAGGCTAGGAAGGCAAGAAGGTTTGAGCTGGGCTTAAAACCCTGGCTCTACAACAAGGTAGCGATGTTGCAGATCAATACTTTTGCAGAACTCATAGAAAAGGCTATCATAGCTGAGGAGGGGAGTGAGGCCATGAGCCTCTACAACAAGGAGAAGAAGAACAAAGGCAAGGTAGGAGGAGCTATGAAGGTGGAAACTAATAGTGGGAATAGGGGTGAAAAGAGAAAAGGAAATTATTTCGAGAATGTTCAGGTGAAGCAGGAAGGTGTGAAGAAACAGACTGTGCAGTGTAAGAATTGTGGGAAGAATCACTCTGGTGAGTGTCTGAAGGGTAAGTTTGTATGTTACAAGTGGGGGCGGGAGGGCCATATCTCTCCCAACTGCCCTAACCCAAGGATGAACAGTGGGTATTTTCTATGTGGATCGACTGAACATAAGGTGAAGGATTGTCCAAAGCGGAAAATGGAGGCAAGGAGTGTAACTATGGGAAAAGGCAGCGGGACTACGGCAATCCCGGGACCAACTTCAAGCAACAAACCAACCGTGAGAGTCTTCAACATGACGGTCCAGGATACAATGACAGCTGGGAATGGAACTCCAGGTATTATTCGAATAACATTTATTTTCGTATATATATGATTTTCCTATATATAGCAAATTATTGTATAAAGAAATTTTGAGGGAGGAATTTGAGTTCTTTTAGAAATCAAATTTCTGTATAATCAGACAGACAAACTTTATGTTGAATGGTTAAAGATTTGTTCGATCAATTATGATCAAGATTTATTTGCAATGATTGCGTATGCTATGTACCCTTGTATGTATGAGTTTTAAAACGGTGATTCCGGGGACGGAATCCTTATAAGGGAGGGTGAATGTAATAATCCGATATTTTCAATATAAAATAAATAAGAAATTTTGCATATAAATTTTTTTTTTATCTTGAAAATGAGAATAAGTGTCTAGTAATGTGTATGATAAATACAAATATTTTAGTACCTGAAAAATTATAAATAATTTTAGAATTTTTTATCATTACAAATTATATTCTTATAGTAATTAATTTTTGTAATCAGAAATATTTTATTAATTATTTTCCATAAAAACATGATTTTATATTATTTAAATAATATATGAAATGATTATTAGAATTATAATAATAAATATTTTATTATATGAATTTGTTCAGAATATTTAAGTTAATTATTGATGTTGCATATGAAGGATAAATCAGATATGGAATTCAAACCCTAAATTTGGATTTTTGTTCAATGGATGAGAATAATAATATAATATTAATTATATTTTGATTTTTCAGTGCTATAAATATGCACTGTAAATGTGTAGACTGATAATGGTTGGTCAATTATGATAAATTATGTCATGACCCTTATATCATGTTATTAAACCCTAATTGTTAAACTCAGTTATGAGTACGAAACTGTGTAGTAATTGTGTTATACGAATTTTACTGTGTATTATAGAATTTCTATAATTAGGAGAATAATTTTTATTTGAAAACCCTAATTTGCTAAAATTAGAAACCCTAATTATTATTTTTGTAAATTATAATGATAGTTAGGAAACCCTAATTGTTAATTTGGGAACCCTAATAATATTAAGGAATCCAAATTTAAAAACCCTAACTTTCTATTAAAAACCCTAATTTTAAATTAGTGTGTTGTAATTAAAATTTTATTACACTTTAATTTTAATTGTACAAACCCTAGAAATTATTTGGGAAACTTTAAGATGTAAAATCTAGTGAATAAATCCAAGATTCAAGCACCTTGGACGAGAATGCCCTTAAAATTAAAATAAAATTACCAAAGTTCCCTTTTTGTCTCATTTGGTGTATTATTGTTGGGAGATCTTAGCAAAATCTTGCAAGCCACCCTACACTACCTAGCTATGAGCTAGGAATACCAGCACATCAGCCATTGCAAGCAATCAAATACATTGCATCAATAGAAATGAGAATTTAAGAGAGAGAAAACCACAAAACAAAGTCATTTGATCACTTATACTTAGTCATACTCTCTCAAGACCAAACCCACATAATTTTAGTGTTAGATCAGTCACAAATCATGCCCCACTAACACCAATGTCAAATCAGAAGCATAGAAATCAGAATTGGTTCATAAAGAGGTAAACCCTAATCTAGAAATTAGACTTTTGATCTTGTGTTAGATGTTATGATTTAATGTTAAAACATGTTGTTTGTAGTCTATTTAAGTGATCTGGGTTGCTAGATGTTAGATCCATAACATCTAAAGGCTCGGATTTGAAGATTTGTAAAATCTAGAAATTTTATTTTTGATGTCTGACAGCCAAATGTCAGACCTTATATCTCTGTGATCTTTAATGTGTTTTGTGTTTTAAAAGTTGGTAGTTGTAGTCTGATATGTGCTCTTGGATCTGGGCTTGAAATCAGACTTAGATCTGTGTTAAATAGCATGATATTGTTGGTCAAAGGTCGTTGACCGACCATGACCAGACCATTTATGGGTAACCCAGAAATGGGTTTTCAGCGTCAGACAGGATGTTTGAAGGCCAAGATCTGTCAGATTATTGACTTTTTGATGTTGTTGTTATAACTAGATTGTAGACTGTAATCTGGGCTTTGAATCCTGACCTTTAGATCCCTTAAAGACTCAAGTGATCGAACGTAGAGAGTGGTCAAATCAGGCCACTCGGTCACAATTGCATTTTTCTGGAATTTCCAGAAACGTGAAGAACACATATTCTGACAACCTTTGACCAATCCATATCTTGCTATTGTTTTGATGTTATGGTTATATTTTGTAATAGATCTATAGTTCTACATGTGGGCTACAATCTGGAAGTCTTAGATCACTAAAACCTCACCTATACAACAAGTAGTGGAAGCCCAAATATAACCATCCGAACTGTTCTTCATTTCTGGGTAACCCAGAAAATGAAGAACAGCTCTGACAGCTTGTTCATGACCCTAGATCTTGCATTTGTGTTATGTTATGAACTTGTTGATGGCTGGATCGTGTAGTCTTGCACGAGTACTGCACGATCTAACACACAACATGCCTAGAAACATTACATATTACGAATTAAACTTGGTCAAACCTAGTACCCTCGTGACTGACTTTGAAGATCTGGGTTTGTTGAAGAACACCTTCAGTGACAGTTTTGTCGCCTAAAGTAACTTTAGCGAGACTTAATTTGAGAAATTAATTATTTTGATTAAATAAATAGAAAAAAATAGTTTTAAATTATTAAAAATACAAAATAGATTATTAAAAATTATTTTAAAGTCTAAAAATTAATTTTTAATTATTTTGAATATATTTCATTAATATTTAATATTTTTGGAACATTAATGGTATTTAATTTATTTAATTATAATATTAAATAAATTATTTAAAAATGATTTTAATGCATAAAAAATCATTTAAAATTATATTACGGTATAAGAAAATATTTTAATTTATTTTTAATGACTTTTAATATTTTGTTATGAAATTCATTAATAAATTAATATTAATGATATTTAAGTAATTTACTAAATGAATTAAATAAATTAATTAAAAATAATTTTATTATATTAAAAATTATTTTAAATAATAATAAGGTATTTAAAAATATTTTAAGTTATAAAATATAACTTTCAATATTTAAAGGTAAATTTCATTAATTAATGATATTAAAGTTATTTAATAATTATATTAAATAATTTAGTTTAAAAATGATTTTATTATTATAAAAATCATTTTAAATGAAAATAAAGTGTTTAATGATACTTTAAGTTATAAAATATAACTTTTAATATTTAAAGGATAATTTCATTAATAAGTTAATATTAATGATTATTAATTTATTATTAATGATATTAAATAAATAGTTTTAAAATAGTTTTATTAATTTAAAAATCATTTAAAAAGGATATAAATGAATTAAAAATATTTTAAGTTATACTTAATGACTTTTAATATTTTGATAAATAAAACATTAATACTTAAATATTAATGGTAATTATTTAAAAATAATTTTAAATATTTTAAAAATTATTTAAGGGTAATATTAATACTTCAAAAGTATTTTGAGTTATTGTAAATAACTTTAATATTTTGGCAATAGTTTTATTAATAGTTTAATATTAATTAAATATTAATAATAACAGAATTAGTTAATATTTAAATCATTTAATAATGATTCGGATATTTGAAAATTCATGATAAATTATAATAAACGTTTAAAAATTATTATAAGTCATTTTAAAAATAATATGACTGAAATTTTCAGTTATTGAACTACAGGATAGAGTTTTAGACTCGATAAGTAGCTGATAAAGCTGTCAGTACACCGACATGTTTCAGAAATTGATCTAGACTTAGATATTTTAACTGTATTAATGTTTGTTTGTGATTCTATGACTGTTAAACTTAAGTAACAACGTGATTAGGTTATGTGCTGACTGCAATAGGCAGTGTTATGTCTTACGATATGTTATTCTAATCAGTAAAATGATCTTATTACTGATAGGTTGTTATACAAAAGATAAGATCTAAGTTGCATATTGTAAGCAGCAGGCCAGGTAAGTATCTTACCTTTGCATTTTCTTTATGCAATGGACATGAGTAAGAATGTTTCAAAATTATATTATTACTTTACAGATTATTAACTCTATTGATATATATATTATATACTCTCATTGATTATCAACATATTAGTATATGGTAATTCAGATATATATTATGTTCGTTAATTTCTATAAATGGTTATACAAGTGTCCCCACTTGGATAATCATCGTATTTAATCACATGTTGATACACCTTTGTTAATTACCCGTCTATATATATATATATATATATATATATATATATATATATATATATATATATATATATATATATATATATGTATGTTAAATTATAGATTCTTGTTGAACAAGATAAAACCTTTGGTTTGGAACCCCGACAAGTATGAACATCCCGTTCACGGGAAAACTTTTTATGCACCTAAGGTGGACAGAGTGAACGATAACATCGTTCATGCATGTAGTATTGATCAATATAAGGCATAACGGGCTGATCACCCCCCGTGCCCATAAGTTATGACGGTTTGTAGATGAAGTTCTGCTAAACCTATTCAAAAATTAAAAATAATGTTCATAGTATGTCACCTGAACCCTAATTATAGTCATTACGTAGTTTCAAAAATTTGATAGAGAGTTGTTATGTTATTATTATCGGTTCAGATTACTTCACAACTATTGACTTGTTGTCAGCTAATGTTTATAATTGTTATTACTTTCTAGGCACTCAAATGCTCATTCTTGCTTAAATTAAATATTTTCAGCTAGGTATGATCAACCCGAAGGATCAGGCAAGAACAAGGGGAAAGGAAAGCTGTTCAAATGAGATTTATAATATTCTGTGTAATAGTTATAGTTTATTAAGATAATGATACTTATTATCTATGATGTAATGAATGTTTAAAGGTCTCGTACCTGGGATTTAAACTTTGATGCATATGTAAATTAAATTTGGTATCAATATTATTGTTATTAATATTATGATTAGTATTTTCTGCGCATAGAAATGGTATCGTGAAGCACCGAGTTCGTGTTTTAAGTACCCGAATTTAGGGGCGTCACATAAGCAGTTATGACAGATATAGCAGTTATAGCAAAAATATAAAAGACACAGTGTTTTAAGTGGTTCAGAGCACTCTAGGCTCCTAGTCCACTCTTCTACTCCTCGAGTAGGAAATTCACTAAGGATATCTTTATAATCTTTGAATCACTTAGATTCCTTCAAGACCAGCAGTCTTGGAACTTCTTAGTTCACTTAGAACTCTTCAAGTCCAACAAACTTGGAATACACTTGATGAGGGTTGAGTTCTTGGGTAGTGCTACTCAGTTGTTGTTAAACATATGTTTGAAAGAACTAAGTAGTTGGGCAAGCTTTCTTTCTTGATTGATCGTAAAGTTTAGCGTTGAGTGTTCTTCAATTTTTTTGTTGTGTACTTGCTTGCCTTTTGTATCTGTGTCTGATTTATATATATAAATGAGCCTTTTGAAATATGTCCGTTTGAAGTCATCCGTTGAAGCATTAAATGCATTAGACATTTCTGAGCACCGATGGTGACTTCCTAGAAATTTTCTGTTCAGCCATTTGACCCTTTGACATAGCAGACTGCTATCTCACCTAACACCTGAAAAGGTGTTTTCAGCAGGCATGTAGTACTTTCCTTAGCTTCTTCAATATGTTTCTTCGATATATACTAAGGATGAGTGTTGGGTCATTGGGATTTCGAAAGCCTCAACGTCTATAATTCATTCCTCATTTGTTATATTTTATCTTTCAATAAATGGACAAGGCTTGATGCTTCTGATGCTGACAGGAGACACACTACGATTATGATCATGGTGTCTTGTCATATTCATGCTTGATTCAGCCTGATAAAGAGAACATTACGATATCTCTTAAGCACTGGTGGACTACGATCTTTACTTGCTTGTTTTATAAATTCTATGCTTACGAGAGTAAACTATGATTCTTGGCATGGCTCAGAAGGCGCTTGGACCAACTCTACGATTCTGAGTGAGGCACTCCAAAGTAGACTACGATTCTGCAGCAACTTTTATGATACTCTACGATTCTGCAGTAACTTTTATGATACTCTACGATTCTGCCTTGGCTTCTGCAATCCCTCGCCTGGCTCGATAGACTACGATTCTGTTGATGCATATCTATTACATCTTAAAACATAGATCAACCTAACAGTTTTGATCTTTTCTTCTATTCATTCATTTATACAATAATAAACATTAAGCACATATCAACCTAACAGTTTTGATCTATCACCTAAGTCCTTGTACATATGTTCTTTGAAGGACTTTACATATAAGCATATTTATTTACTTTCAACATCAAATTTTAATATGCAATTCCCAATAGAAGCTATACTAATTGAGAAAAACATGGGCAAGATCCTCCCAACCCTTGACTTTAGAGTTATCAATCCAAGCATACCAAGTTCGAGCTTCACCAGTAAGACTCTTTTGGAACAAATGCATTCTGAGATTCTCATCCTCGGCATATGATCCTAGCTCACCTATGTAAACCTTCAAATGGGTGTAGGGATCTCCCAATCTATTATACTTTCTGAAATTTAGGACTTGGAATTTATCGAGGTATCTCACCTTTGGGAAAATACACAGATCAGAATAATTCACACTCCCATGGGATCCTGTCCCCTTAATAGATCAGATAGCATCCTCCATTTGTCTAACTTTATTTCGAATATCTCTAATTTCTTTGTCTTCTCGGAGGTCTATTACTTCTCTTGTCAGATTCTTATTCGTGGCCTCTTTGGCAAAACTGACATTGATTGGGGTTACTGGGGTAAACATATGTGTATTATTATTTTTTCCTGTTATTTACATCTCTCCTTGCACAGAGGGTTCAGTTGCAGTTTTCAGTTTGGGCTCCTAAGTGACTTTAAACTGTTCTCTTAACAGTACGGTCATCTCAGCCATCTGCCTTTAAAATTCCTTAAACTTTATTCGAGATACAGGCATAGGTTCTGATGAACTGCTTTCTGCCATTTTGGCTGGAAGTGATCCTGCCTTCTTGGCTTGGAATCAAGTTCTAGGGCTAATCTGCTCAAAACCGGTATCTAGTTTAGTCTTGATATTGGCATATTATATGGATGGATGATATGTTATGCATCAGTTTAGGGGTTTTTTGATTTTTTAATCTTTTTCTGCAAGACAAGGGGTTACTCGACTTGATGACAAGATAAGAAAAATATACAAATGACAGTTAAGATGGATGACATTCATATATTCGGGAATTAACAGGCCATGAAAATACATCCTATGCGTTGGTTTATCAGAGATTGACCTATCTTAGGTTACTCTCACGAGCTTTTTGAAATTGGTTCCAAGATTTTTGCAATTTACTTGATAAAGACATCCTGGATTTGAGTGGTGCCTTTCCTGAGCCTCACAAGAGAACAATCTTTAGAGTCCAATAATAAAAAACAACGGTTCGCCTCCTAATGAAGGTACCACACAACATACATTCATATATTCATCGTCCTCACCAGATGAAATATGATGACATTGTGCGCACTAATATATTGTGTGAGGCACTAATATAAAGCACTTTAAAGATTTTAAAGATTTGAGACATTGATCACACACAAAGTTCATTCACACAAGAATGCACATGCAGAATAAAAATTAAAAAGATTTGAACGCGACTTAAGCCCTCTATACTCCCCAGCAGAGTCACCACCTGCTGACGCTGGGAAAAAAAAATTTAATCAACTTTATGGGATGTTTTTATTTTTTGTTTTTTCCTCTTTTTGATTTGTTTCTACCATTTCTATTTCGAGATGTCGAGTGATTTGATTAAAAGGTGAGGTTTTAAGGAAAGACCGACATTTAGTCGACTTATTTTACCAAAGTTTGATTTTATTGATGTTAATGATTGGGTTGAATGAGACAAAGTCGCAAATTGGTATGGTTTATAGTGGATGTACCAACTCATCCGGATTTGAAAGTTTTCACACTATGGCCCAATATGTGACTCCGTAGCATTGGTCTAAAATCGACATTCTCAGAATTTGGGGGCTTGCTTAAGTGAGGGGAAGCTGTTAGGCACCCCCCGACTACCGTGAAAACACAGTTACCACTTCTTATTGATTTCTTATGCATAAAGTGTGTTTTTTGTGTGTGTGTGTGTGTGTGTTTTATTATGCTCAGTACATTTATTTTAAAGTCTTTTCTAGGCTTTATTTGAGTTATTTGAAAGTAGTGTTGTTCCTCTTTACACCTATGTACGAAGGATTTGATTTAGTGAAAAGTTTATTTTTGACAAAATATACATTCAAATGATATTTTGGAAAAACATAATTTTCAAATCCTTCGCCCGAATAGTAATTAAGGACCTTTCATAGTTCCTTTTATATTTATGTTTCTTAGATGATCTACCCAAATCACTTTATTCTGCATGAAATCTCTTTATGATTTTAATGGAAAATCGTTTTGGGTGATAATGTATGCAAAGAAAGCGCCAAAAAGACGACAGATCATCAGCGGACATGAAAGCCATCTCGATGAATCCAAACACTCACAAACATGGTTTTCACTATCATGGGATCTTAAATCCGAATTCTCAGGATGAACCCCTTGAACTCGCTTTAAGATCCAATATTACATGTACAATGATTTGTAGTATTTAAACATTACGTTTAAACAAAAAGTCCATTATGAGAATCTAGTTAAGATCCATTCAATAGATCTCAACCCCATGATTCCTAGGCTCACATTGATATGCTTAATAATGTATATACAACATCCTAGACTTGATGTTAGGTGATTTTATAGGTTGAAATCCCCATATCGAGCCATTAGGACCTCCTCACCTTTAGATACTTATCTAGGGCTCTACGAAGTGACTAGGACTGACCTAAAGTAGTAAAACATCTAGATTTACCATAGATCTAAGCTAATCTAATGTATAGGTTAGAGCATCATGCTTTATAACCGTTCAAAGTGCTAGATTTGGCTAGATCTAGTCAAATAACTTGATTTATTACTGAATATACACAAATTAACTGGTAGAAACTCAATGTTTACCCACTAATATGCAATATATATGTAAAATAACAAATTTAACTGGTAGAAATTGCTATATCTACATAGATATAGTATGTTGAACAACATTTACAATTAAAGTGGCCAAAGTGATTGTTTTTCACCTTGGGGGACGCGTGAACAACCTTCTTTTGGCTTGGATTCGATATATATAACTCAAGACACTCAAAGTATACAAGATCTAAGATTACACAACTCAAAGATGATGAAATATGTAAAAATCCTAGCTTCTTTCTCTCTCTACAACTCTCTCTATCTCTCTAACTTCTTCTTCTTTTTCTTTCTCTTTTTCTTCTTTTTCTTCTTTCTTTTTACTTACGGCTGGAGCAGGTACACCTGAGGCTGGGCCCCATGGGTCTCATTGCCTCGAAGTTCGTGCCTTGGGTGTCGGTCCGATGAAAGTTAAAATAAATAGAACATTACGTATTACTTATTAATTTATATTACTTTTATAAATTAAGATATAACGAGAAATATAAGAAATATATCTTATTACCTCTAGGTAGGGTATACGCGGGTATCCTCGGTAGACCTAACACGTGATACCTGCTAGTACTGCTAGTAAGGGGATCCTGAGATGCGACCCATATTTTTATCTCCTCATCGCTAGATAACTCAATCTCGGGCAGAGGAGTGGTGTAATCTAACAGCTCAAAATCCCCCCTAACAGTCCGCAACTCAGCTACATGGGCATCCAAAAGCGTTTGAAATCGACCTTGTAATTTATTTTGTATACGTGAGTTAATTATATCATTTTATTAATTATCTAATAGTAATAATACCTAAAAATTAAGATTAGCCTTACCCGTGTAGCTACTGATGCAGAAGACATAGGAGAGTCCTTATGGGTATGGGCTCTATCCCAAAACTCGGTCATGGTAAGACGTCGACCGGCCCAAGCTCTCGAACATGGTCTGATGATAAAGACATTCAAAAATTTATTAAGTATGCTAATAACAAATGACTAACTAAATAATAAAATACAAAATACTTACCGACTTCACCTCCTCAAAGAACTGTGAGCCAATCATGTGTATGACTCAGAGCTGGCTACAATTTTTCTTTGCCTGCTCCAACTTCTTCTTGAACTCATCATCATCCCAGTGCCAACACATAGCCTCCCAAGTTGGATCGGAGACTATGGGGTGTTGATGATCTCTGATCGTAGTCTCAGGTTGCTAAACAATTGCCCAGGCGGCCAGCTGCATTATCTAATAAAGTCAATCGGAGTAGTTCTTCTGTACATGTGCTATAATAACACTATCGTCGACTGCTAGGTTAAAGCCATCCTCATATCTAAAATAAAGCTACAAAAAATGTATTGACATATAAGAATTTATGTGAATAGTGTAAATACTTATGATACTGTTAACTTTTAGTTATGCAATTCAACTTATGTGAAACTCACGCAATACAGTGTCCATATAGGAAGCATCATATTGTGCGTACTAGCTAAATCTCATACAAACAATAGGTAGATGAGTCAGGTAAATAGCGTGGAGCGTCAACTTAGCGACGACGTCCAAAATATTACAATAAGAGATAAATAAAACAATTTTTATTTTAATCATGCAATTATATAAAGGTATTTAATTACAATTGACATATTAAATTTGACACTTACTAATCAATGTCGACATCTACCCGAACAATTTGTGGTTGTGTCGGCGGACGGCCAAATAAACCGAGGTTAGTCCTTCGGTTACATCGGCGAACACTATCTGTAAGTGGAAGTGATGACATTATGTAAATATACTATTTTTATATATGTTATAAAAATTAATTAAACAAAAAGATAAATAATTTATTTCAGAAACTTACTAGCTGATGACGACGACCCGCCTTGGGTGCCATCGACAAATCCTGGATGACCACTACGACGACCTCCCGCGCTATGTCTAGCCATATATAAGTGTACTACTGAAATAACCAACATTAATTAATTAATTTGTTGTTAATTTAACTAAATTAAATAACCGATATTATTAGCAAATTATTTAAGAAACAATAATAAGTTTAGACTAAGTACGTCATCAAACCTGTCAGAATCAAAATCAACTTCATCGTCGGATTCTGCCTCTTCTAAATCTGTATCAGTTTCATCATCGTATTCTTCGTGTACAACGATATAGTCATTGACAACCACGTCTTCCTCGTCTTTCTCATAATCGAGTATGTCAACGAGGTCACCAGCCACCACATCATCATCATTTATCACTACGTCCTTGGGATTGCTAACTTGTTCTTGCAATGGGTCATTCGTTCCAGACAGATTAGTACCATCAAAACTCGAGTCTTTGTTGTGACAACTGTATACTAGGGGCTTCTAGAATTTACGACATTTGGGGCGTAGAACACTTATGTCGCTTAGCTGGCTAACACGAATACATCATCAAATTGTTGCTTTAACTTTATATATATCGTGACGATTCTATTACGATCAACTTTAACACCCTTATTAGTATTAAACTAGCAGCACCTAAATGTAACAACCTTTTTACCCCTAGGATAATTAAGCACAACCACTTCCTCTAAGCATCCATAGTAATTGGACTCAGAATCTTGGTAACAGTTTCCCAACATGACAACGCCAAAATTGACTAATGTCATTTCATTCAAGTCATCAACCTTGAATTTGTACCCATTGACGATGCAACCAGAAAATGAACTAATTGGTTTGTACGGGCCTAAAATAACATCTTTAAAACACTCATAAGTGTTATCATCTTCAACCCTTCTCTTAAACCACTTTTGAAAATTTTCAGTAGTGAATGCTTCCAACTGTGCTGCAATTAGTCCCGGATTAAAAGCATTTGCTTGCTATTCGAATGAACTGAAATAATAATAACATAGTTTAATTATAGATTACACGACAATAATATTAGTGTATTGACATATAATAATACATACTCAATGTATGTTGATACTTTGGGCATATTTAGAAGCACATATGTAGATACAATCATCAAATCTCTTTTGCTTAAGTAAGTCATCCTCTCATGACCAAATGATTTAGCCAGATAGGTGAATACAGCTAACTCATCATCGGGATAAGATTGGGGACCAACGACCCCATTCCTACTTAAACGATTGTGCTTAGTTGAGACTTCATCATCAAAGTACAGAGAGAAGAAGTTAACAAGCTCTTCCTCCATATAGCGTTCAACAATTGAACCCTCTACACGAGCTTTGTTTTTCACTTTTTACTTTAATCGACGCATGTACCTGAAATAATTAATACTGATATTATGAGTTATAAATATCATTAAAATTTAAGAATATAGATGATATTACCTCTCAAAAGGATACATCCACTGATATTGCATCGGTCCTCCAAGTTTAAATTCATATGGTAGATGAATAGGTAAATGCTCTATCAAGTCAAAGAACCCTTGAGGTAAGATCATTTCGAGGTTGCACATTATTAGCACTATATTCTCTCCATCTGCTCCACATCATTGTAACTTATTATCGTTGAGCAAAGACCTAAAAAGAAATTTGATAGTTCGGTCAAGGCATCAACAATTTTCCTAGGTAACATCTCACGAAATGCAATTGGCATCAACTTCTACATAAATACATGAAAATCGTGACTTTTGAACCCAATAATTTTTAGTTACTCAACCTTAGTGCAACGAGAAATGTTAAAAACGTATCCATCTGGGAGCTGCAATGCACTTATTCATTTGCAAACATCTTCAACATGTTGCTTGGTAAGACAAAATGGAGCTTTTGGTTTTGAGTTGTTAGGTCGAAGCCACAATTCCCGCCTAATGTTCATTTCCTCCAAATCTTTACGTCCTTTATCAGTGTCTTTTGTTTTACCACTTGCATCTAACACGGTGTAAAACGCGTTCTCGAATACATTCTTTTTTGTATGCATGACATCTATACAATAACAGACTGATAATGTAACCCAATATGGAACCTTAAACCACATGGGCGAGTGTGTCCAGCTATGATTTATCTTGTACCCTATTGCTTTCAACTTACCATACTCCTTCCTTGGCAATGGAAATGTTAGATCATTTAGCTAACCCAAAATCACGCTACCCGACAAACGTCCAATAACCCCCTTTTACTCTGTCTTTCTGTTGAACTGTACAAACATCTTTCTGTAATTATGGTCAGTAGACAAGAATCTACGAGCAATTCCAAAGAAATAACTTTTTCACCCATTACGTAGTAGTGTGTCTTGCACATCCCCCATACAGACTGGACATGATATCTATCCATGAGTCGACCAACCACTGATCATTCCAAGTGCCGAAAAGTCGGTGATAGTCCACAACAAAGTTGCCTTCATCATAAAATTTTGTTTAACCAATTTATCATAAGTCTGAACACCCGTCTTCCACAGCATCTCAAGTTCATCGACTAACGGTTGAAGGTACACGTTTATGTCTTTTATAGGACTCTTATCCCTCGGTATGAGTAAAGTCAAGAACATATACGGATCCCTCAAGCACATTTACGGTGGAAGATTGTAAGCTACCATGATCATTTTCCAAACAGAGTAGGGCTGACTAAAATTATTGAATGGGCAAAATCCATCTGTAGTCATGCCAAGCCTAACATTCCTAACTTCCTCTGCAAATTTCCATCAAAATTCTTCCATTAATCTCCATTTGCAGGGTGAGTTAGCTGACCAGACACGACTTCCCTTGTTTTATGCTAACTTATATGCTTAGCAGTGTGTGACGACATGAATAGGCATTGTAACCTTGGCGCAAGAGGAAAGTACTGTAATATCTTATTAGGCACATTTTTATCCTTCCCCCAACGTTTTGTTATCTTGTACCGAGGCAAGTTACAAATATCACATTGTACCTTATCTCTGTCCTCCCCATAATATAACATGCAATCATGCTCACCTTATTTTATTTTGTTTTATATTATATTTTAAGTCTTTATTAAATTAGACTATTTTCACATTTATACATCTGTAGTCATTTAATTTTATTTCGCTTTAGGAGTACCAAACTAAGTAAATACTACTTACTTGTTATATTATATTATTTTTTAATTTAATCTTACATTATATTGATTATAATATTTTTTTTATATTATACTTAATTAAAATTTTATTTTATTTTAGTGGTAGTCAACTAAGTAAATGTTACTTAGTTGTTGGACTTAGTTTATTTTAGTGCCAAACTATGGCCTTTTATAGTTAAGTATTGATTTAATTATTACCTTCTATAATTTCCACAGAAATTTCCATCGAAAATTCCATCGAAAATAATTCTACATACATTCACACAACAACATACAAATAAGCTGTAATTGAAACTTTCATTTATTAACAAAAGTTGTAATTGTGAAAAATAATCCCAAATTTCAAATTCCATACATATCAAAATATACTACTGCAACTACTTGATTCCCAATTTTATATCAAAAGAATCCCAATTTCAGTAAGATATCAAAAATAATTTGCACATGTCAACAATTAAGGGCAGGAATGAAGTTCCAATTTTAGCAAACTATCACAACTAATCCCAATTTCAACACCAATTCAAAAGTAATCCAAATTCAGTAAGATATAAAAAACAAATTTTAGACCAATAATTCCACTAATCCCAATTACAGATTCCAATAATCCCATCCCATCCCAATTTTAGACCCAAAACTCCTTTAATCCGTAAATACATAATAAATAATTCAATCCCAATTTCAAACCCAAATCAAAAATAATCCCTAAATACATAATTCTATCTAATTTCATATTCCAATAACAGAATGAACCCTAGTTAACTTAGCAAATTACTTTGAGCATACCTTGCAAACTAGGAACAAATGAACCCTAGTTTCTAACTTCTCGGCAGACCAGCAGCAGCAACACTAGTAGTAAAGGCAGCAGCGGTAACAATAGCAGCAATAGCAACGACCGACAGAGGGAGGCGCTGACGAACGATGGCTAGGGACTGCCGAAGGCTATCATGGAAGTGGTGGTTGGATAGACTAAGAGATAGGGAGACTACGAGATACAGAAAGAGTAAGAGATAAAGACTGAGGCGGCTGAAGAAAATGAGACTAAAATTTAGGTTTATAAGTTAATTCTGACATAATTTTTGTCAAAATTAAATCCCTTGGATTTACTTTATGTCCAAAAGAAATTTCATATGCATTTAATATGACTCCGTTGAAAATAGAGTTGGCGTTGGCAGGAAGTTTGGCGCTAAGGAATGACTCTTATCTCCGACGAAATTTCGTCGGATTTATACTATTTTCGCGGGAATTATTTTCGAAGGAATATTCTGTCGACATTATACTAATTCTGTGGGAATTAGTTCCATCAAAAATAATTTTGTCGGGATAAAAGCTTTTTCTTGTAGTGAACGAGTCAGGGATTCAGTAGCACCCTCTATGAACGGTTCCATCTCTATAGCCATCGTATGCCTTTGTTTGTTGACCCTGACTCTTAAGGAAATCAAAGTGTTGTGGTAACACCGTCGAGCAATATTTAAATCTCCTTTGACATCGCCAACCACATTCGAGGTCAAAAACTTGACTTTGAAGTGGGGTATGGAAGTCACTGCATGTAAAGCCGCTAACGTCGGTCGAACCAAGATAATATTATAGGCTGAATCAATATGTACCACAAAGAATTTGATGTTCACCTAAACCTGCTAAGATGTTGTGCTAAAAGTAACCAGGAGCTCAATGGTTCCTGCCATGTGCACCGGATCATTGCTGAACCCATACAACGAAACCTCTTGTTCCACTTCCATCTTCTAAAATTCTAGATCCAGTCTCTGATATGCATGGTTGTAGATGATGTCCATCAAAGAACCATTATTGATCATGATCCTCTTCATTTCCACCGACCTGACCTGAGCAGTGATTACCAACGCTCCCTCATGTGGTTCCACTAACTCGGGTGGGTAATCATCATCAAAAAGGAAATTACAATGTCAGGGTAAGGTTGATCCCTTCTTGTCGACTGTTCAGACACTATCAGGATTGAGTCTAATTTGTCTCGGCTCTTTTTCCCAGTTATGCACCCCACAGATTCTCCCGTAATGACATTAACTACTCGATAGACGGGCTGATTCTTATCAAGTTGTTGATCCCTACGCTTCTCCCGATTAGAAACCTCTTACCTTCTTATCGGGCCTTCCCTACCAGCAACATAGTGAACCAGCTCACCGTTCTAGATGTTCTTCACGATCAAGTTCTTTAGCTGCCAAAAATCTTCAGTTGAGTGTCCTGCATTTTGATGATAATTATAGTACTGACTTTGGTCTCCTCTCCATGGATGGTTTTTGGTCGAGCAAGGTTTAAAGTATGTCTTGTCTCGGATCTCCTCTAAAATCCTGGCCCAATCAGTGTTGAGAGGAGTATAAACTTTATTAACATTCTGATTCAGGAAGGGAGGTTGACCGCTTCCCAAATTCCCAAAATTGAATTCCATCCCTGGTTTCACTTCGGACCAGGGATTATAACTCCTATCCTGATCTGTAGGTTTATCAGGGGTGTGCGTCTGCGCTTTAGGCTCCCTATAGCATCGCCAATGGGGATAAATTTCTCCACCCTGTCATATGCCTCCAACAAGTCCTTCAGAGGATTGAACATAATGTCTTTCATCAACTTCTTTGATTTCATAACGTCTAACCCCATAGTAAAGAATCTAAAGGCCTTAGGGCATTGAGATCCGTTATTATTCCAACCGCCTCCCTGAATCTCTTAACGTACTGGCAAACTCTTGTTCGACTGTTGCTTGATCTGAATAAGGGAAGTCGTTAACTTTCTTCTCCACTTGTTGCTTCTGAAGCGGTCATGAAATTTGTAGCATAACTCTTTCTAAGACCCGATAGAGTTAGGCGACAATGATGTCAACCAAAATCGAGCACCTTTTTTCAAAGTTGCAATAATTATCTGGCACTGGGCGACATCGAAGTGATCATAGTAGCGCATGAGATGTTCATATATGTGCGTATAATTGTAAAGGTCGCTAGTGCCATCATAAGTCTCCATAGGTGGCATCTTCTTGATCGGGTCAGCCTAAACTCGATCAATCTCATGCGTGAAAAGTGATGTTGGGTCGATAGGTAATTCATTCACCTTGGTCATCGCCGCTAACTTCTATTCTAGCTATGCACTTTTTATGCATAAGGGTCATGTTTCTCCTTCGAAGGGGATGGCCTACGTCGATCCCTCACGTACTCCAGAGAAGTCACTTGTTGCCTCCTTCTAGACCTTGTTCGCCCTTCACTGCTATCCTAAAATTGTGACCTGTGTTTGCTCCTTTCTGCCCGAGAGCCTCCTGAACGATATAATCGGGATCGACTTTGGGGCGTCGACTCCCGTCGACTATGTTTACTAGAGGAAACCTCCCCCTCTCCCTCTAGTTCGGCTAACTATGCATCCAGCTCTTTCTGCTGAAGGCGCAGAGCCTCCAAAGTATCCTTCGCATGCTAGATCTTTTGCATCTGGATTACCTCACGCTTATCATGTCCATCCTGATCTCGGTCTTGCTCCTGGAGTGTGCGCGCTAGAGAACGACTATCCATCATGCGGCTATGGGAATCAGGAGTCTTTTGAGTTGTGGTAAATAGTTATCATTGGGCTAGAGCCGACTAAGCCTACGCCTGGTTTGTAACGTACTTGTTGGGGCTAAGCTTATCCTTGACTGATCCCTGGATTTGAACCGCGGGATTGACTGAAAATCTCTCCTGGTCAGAAACTGTATTTCCTTTGCTTGTCATCCAATTAACCGAAAGTGAATAGCTGATTAAAAAATAACACTAGATTAGACCATCCTTCTAGCACCAATGTTAATGCTAAGATCCATCTACTTGCCCAATCACCGAACAATGAGCCAAATCCTGCACAGAAAATAAACAAACACATTGAGGAGCCTAACGGCCAGGGTCATCGGGGGATAGCTTCAATGTGATAATAAGTACATGTTGAAGAAGGTTAACAATGGAGGCACGTTAATGCTTTAGTGCTTAAGATAGACAAAGAGTCATTACATGTAACTTAAGGTATAGTTATGTAATTATAGCTTACTCCCATCGCCTTATTGCGTCCGTCATTATCCCCGAGTAGGAATAGGACTCCTTATTACCTCAGTTACCATAATTAGATGGAATTCAATCTCCTTAAGAATGGGAAATTGAAATTGATCCGGACTGCCCAACCTCCATATTTGAATTAGATTTAGTCTTCTTTAAGGTAGGGAGTCAAATTGGATAAAGGAATCATAAGTCAATTAACATTGTAAATTCCATAGAATGTTAAGCCTCCTAACTGAAATGTTTTGCCACGTGCTATGGCCCACTACCCACAAAATTATGCCCCAACAGCAATGTACGAAAACATTGAGGATTTCTTACAAGGTTAAAACAATCTCATGCCTATAAGGTATAGTTATTTTGAGATTAAGATTACCAACGAATTTAAAGATAAATTGGGTGAATGAGGCTTTGGTATTGTGTATAAAGGAAATCTCTGAAGCGACCTTCTTGTAGTAGTAAAAATAATGGGTAATTCCAAAGCTACAGGTAAAGAATTAATAAATGAAGTTGCTACAATTAAAAGGATTATCATGTAAATGTTGTGTAACTCAAGGGATTTTGATTTACGGTTCGAAAACATACTTTAATTTATGACTTCATGCCTAATGGATCTCTTGAGAAATATATTTTCCCTCGAGATAAAGAACCCAAATGGTGTTTTACTTACCTAATAATAGGAGTTCCCATAGTAATAGTTGTACAAGTGATCCTTGGACTTGAGATCATCATAGTACCTTGTGTATTCTGAATTATACTTTGTGATATTCCTTAATACTTAAAAGTATATTGTAGGGTATGTTCGGGTATAAAAAAATATACATGGAGGTAGGTGAATATTCAACAAAGGATCTACCACTTCCAGTAAAGGGAGAGAATGTCCTATGTGATTCAATGAATGATAACTCAGCGAGCCACGTTCAGTGAACTTATTCTCCAATAAGTACCTACATACTAGCTTTAGTGTCTCCACACACATGATAATGAGATCAATCATCATCTTCTTAAGAGCAAGCAATGTATGTAACAATTTATATGGATTCACTAATCCCCTTTTTTGTAATCCAACGATTAGGAACGATTTTAGTTTGTGAGCCATCTAGATTTTAGATCTCAATAGCATGATCATCATCATGATTCTAAAAGCATTGCTCAAAACTATAGATTTATAACATTTAATATAATAACACCATGTAGATAAAGTAAAATGCCTTCAATAAACTAATTCTTTTATTAATAAATGAAAAAGATTACAAAGTATATGCTACATTATATCAAATATGATTGGCTTGTATGCATACTACTTTCAATCTCTCACTTGCACTAAAGCCAATCGTCATGGTATCTAATACCCTTCTTCTCTAAGTGACGATCATCCTACTGCTGGATAAAGCTTCAGTAAATGGATATGCAGTGTTGTTCTTGAGAGTTCACTATCTCTATAGTGACTTCTCATCTTTTAATGATTTCTCTAATCAAATGAAGGTTCCGCAACACATGTTTGGATCCAAGATGAGACTTAGGAACTATTACTAGTTTTGTAATGAACTTTTCATCCAAACAATCAACTTATAGCTTCATTTACAGCTATATACTTTGTCTTTATCACTAAACCAACAACTTTTTGTTGTTTAGAACTATGCCAAATCACTGCACCACCATTCAAGATAATAATTTACCCTAAAGTGGATTTGTTGTTGTCTTGGTCAGTTTGAAAATACTTGAGTCTGTTTAGCTCTCTTGTTTTAGTTTAGACCCACCATAAATCTTGAACACATCTTCAGTACCGGTTAAGTACTATAAGATGTCTTTCACTGTCTTAAAGTGATCTTCTCTAGAATATGATTGATCATCATCAGGGCTCATATATTTCATTGCATACATAATAGATACTCATGTAATCTCTCTTTTCTAGAGTCTATGGGGACTATTAAGAGAGACACACTCTATGAATCATCAACATGAGGCATCTCTTGGAGTTTGCCATGCTAAATGCCTTTAGCATCGAATGAATATACGTTCATTGGGTCAAGTCGAGCATCTTTTTAAATCTATCTATATAGATTTATATCCCCAATATATATGATGCTCCTCCCAAATCATTCATGGAGGAATATTTAGACAACTTTATCTTTACTTCTTATAGCACTAGTATGTCATTTTTTATTAGTAATATATCAGCATATAATACTAGGAATGCCACAACGCTCCCACCGACCCTTTTGTACACACCAGGTTCATTCATGTTTTTGATAAAATCAAACTCTTTTGATTGTCTCATCAAAACGAATGTTCCATCTTTGAGAAACTTGCTTCAATCCACAAATGGATTGTTGTAGCTCATATATATGATTTTTTTCAACCATTGAAACAAATCCATCTGAATGAGGAAGGGCGTCTCCACGTCCATTTGCCAGATTGTGTTACAATAAACTACAATTGCAAGTAAAATCCAAATGGACTTGAGTATTACTACCAGTAATAAGGTTTTATCACAGTCAACTCCTTGACTTTATTTGAAACATTTTTCCCACCAGTCTGGCCTTATAGGTCTCCACCTTTTTATTTGCTCCAATCTTTCTATTAAAAACCCATGTACACCCTTTAGGATTTATCCGTACCGGAAGGTAAACCAAAGTCAATATTTGGTTATCACACATGGAGTCCATTTTGGATTTTATGGCCATCTACCATTTGTCTAAGTGTCTACAACTCTAAGCCTCATCGTATATAACTGGATCATCATCCTCTATGATGCGTACCTCATCATCATCAACTATGATGAATCCATACCTCCCAAGTATCTTCGATACTACTCAAGATTTACGATTCGGTTGTGATACAATAGGTATATCTACAGGTTCCTCCTTTTGACTTATATTGCTTTGTGGTTCTTGAACTTCTTCAAGAATTATTGTCCTCCCACTAGCCCATTCAATGATAAACACCTTTATCTAAGAAGGCAGTGTGTTTCGCAAAAAACACCTTTCACTCAGTAAGATTATAGAACTCTTATCATGAACTTACTTTAGAAAGTTCCACAAATCTGCACTTGTCAAATTTTATCCCGGGCTTATTTTCTTGAAACTTTTTCACATAAGTTGAAAAATCCCTTATCTTAACATACTTAAGACTAGGAATCGTCCTTCTCCATAACTCATATGTTGTATTGGGCCGGATTTTGAGGTTACCTTATTTTTATTCAGACTTGTATTTCATCAAATACTTGCATTCAACTCTTTAAATAATTATCTCCTTTTCTTTTACCAGTTTGTTCAATTTGTAAAAAAAATTTCATGTAAGTCAAGTATGTAAAATGCATTCAGTAAATTGCTAACACCATATAAAATATTATAAATAGAACAACCGTTGTTCTTTATTATTAGCAAAAGAAACATCCTTCACAATATTTATTTGTTTCTTCACAAAATTGAGGTGATAGAAGAATTTTTTGCTCCAATTTATGATGAAAATTTGCAAGGAAAAAAAGTAATAATGAAGGAACTATTACTCACTATATGTTATTTGTTCAGAGGTTTTTTGCGAGATATAAAATTGGTCACTATTTGGCTCTAAATAATTTTTTTAGAATTAATTGTGGTGAATATAAATTATAATATAAATACATTAAATTTTTTACAGTAGTAAATTTACTTTTAATAACACTTTTTAAGTAACTTACAAAATAGACTATTTCTATTAATAAACTGTAATAATCCAAGTTTTCAATATATACTAAAATAAGAATTTTGTGAATAATTTTTTTTATTATATATATTGCATTGAATATATGATGCAGTGTACGTGAATACGTGCGATGTAATGAGTATTTGAATATGTGATAAATATGTTAAGTGCTTGGTTTCATATGAATTAATTTTTCGCAAAAGAATAATTGGTTTAAGAAATATTATTTTTTTAAAGAAAATAAGCATAATATAATAAACAATATAGATATATATTGTGTGTGTGTGAATATGGGAAATAATAAATTATATTATATGAAGAAAAAAAAAAATTTAAACTAAACAAATCAAATAAAAACACCAAACATAGCGTTTGGCCATATAACAGCCGAATTGGGGAAAAAAAATAGGAAGGAACGATATAGCAGCTGGGTCAATTTTGGAAAAAGGGGAAGAAGAAAGAGCAGGAGCTGGCAGAGAAGGAGAACAGCTCGACAAAGATGAAGCAGGAGGTGGCGATTCGGGGGTGGAAGCCGTGCGGCCCAAAAGGCTTACGGACCAATAAATTTTCGTGGAAGGCAAGGTGATTTGCCTATAAAGACTCGGTCTCTCCTCCCCCTTCTTCTTCCTCACTGCGGAGCCCAACCTTCTTCTCCCCTCACCGTCCGGCCAAACCCAAGCTACCCATTCTAGACGAAGTGCGAATTTAATTAGCAAGCAAAGCAAAGGTATAATAATCAAACCTTCTTGTAAATTAAACTGAGATCAATTAGTTGAGTTTTTTATTTTATCCAATTTGGGGTAAGTGATGTTTTATGATACTGTGATTGGTTATAGGCAAAGCCCTTATACATAATGATATGTTGTTTAGGATTATGTTGTTTGATGATTGAGAATTGCTTTGTTGCTATGATATGTGAGTTGGTAAAGGAATAGAAGAGAATGGATTGTGAAACAAGTTTTCTTTTCTAAAACAGTTGGAAATTGTTAAAGTTTATATTACAGTTTATAATTTGGGTAAACATAGTAAGCGTTGTCAGTAAACTGAAGTCATGTTAGTTTATGTTTGGAATTTGGCAAGATCAATTTATATATAAGGTTATGTTGCTTATAATGGTACTATATGTTGGGATTATGTTAGTTATGATAGAAGACTTGCATGCAAAAATGAGTTAGAATTGTAAATTGTTTTTTTTTTAAATAGTAAAGTAAGCTTGTAAAATTTGCAAAATCACTTAGTATGCATATATGTGCTAATTTGGTTGTATTATATGGCTGGGTAGTTGGCATAGCATGTAATGATGTTGGTTTTTGCAAGATTATAAAGTTATATTGCAAATAAGTTTGGAAAATGTGAAGTTAGTAAGCTAACTTGTTAAGTTATATATGTTTATGTATGGTTTATTATGTGAATTGGATTCTTGTGGACTAAAGTAGAGCCATGGAGATTAGCATGGTTGTGCGAAGAAATAAGGAAGACGAAATGGGTATAGAACATAAACGAATAGCTAAGAGATCTGCCCATTTAAGGAACTCACCCATCATGTTTGTAAAAAGTCCTCTAAGGACTATTTTCGTTAAAAAACAAAGAATTGAGCGTGTTATATACATATACATTATATATAACCAATTAAGAGGGTTTAGGTGAATCGAATCAAGAAAGAAAGCTATTTTTAATCAAAACAAAATGTCAAAAACTTTTATGACAGAGCATTCTAGGAGCTTTGTTTGGACTGTTTAAAGTGTCTGAAATAGGTGGTTTAAAATTTTTAAAAATAGTCTACTATGGTATATATAAGATACTAAAATTTGGTAGCTATCCGACATGCAAGCTAGAAGTTATAAAATCGCAAAGGGGGCTGTTCAATAACGAAGACTGCAAGGCAACCCAACGCACGCTGCAGCAGCTGCGCACAAGCGCGCACTAGCTGTGTCGCGCTGCGCTGTTGCAGTTGACTGGGACTGTTTTCGTTGTACGGTTTGCTCAAATCGTGCAGTTTTTATTTTTCTAAAATAGGTGGATATACCACCTATATTATATCCAAATTTCAACGTAAACGGATCACTAGTGTAGGAAATAAAAATTGGCAAAAGGAGGCGCAAAGATAGGGGCTGCTGCCCAAAGGCAGCAACAGTTAGCAGTATGCAATAGTCAATAGCAGTGGCTAGGACTGTTTTAGCTCACCGTTTTGTTTATCTAGTTGGCTCAAATCTTACGGTTAGAATTGTATTTAAATAGGTGGGTATACCACCTATAGCATACCAAAAATTCGTCGTAATTGGATTAGTAAATTGGAAAATAAAATTACACGAAGTAGGGGGAAAGAAAGAGGACCGCTGCCCAAAGGCAGCAGCAGTTGGCAGTAAGATGCATTAGCTTCAAGCAGTCAGCAGCAGTAGCTATAGCAGTAGAAGTAACAAGTAATTTGGCTCGCGTTTTAGCTTTGTTAGTGTACCCGTAGAGTTAATTTATATAGAAGGGTATACAATCTATAACACAACCAAAGCTTAATAGAATTGAAGCTTAATAGAATTGGATTAATGGGTTGAGAATTGGATTAGTGCCGACAGTGCATGGCCAATGGGCTGTTTTGGTACTTAAATGGTTCGCGACGATTTTCAACGCACTAGTTCACGAAAATGAATCTATAAAATAATATGGTAGCTATAATTCACCTATATAAAGTATATATGTGCCACAAAGAGAATTGAAGCAAGATGCAATAAAATTTTGGGAAGAACCTCCTTAAGCATCTATGTGGAAACCTTGTGCTGATAGAAAGATTTCAAAAGGTACAAGTGCACTTTGATTTTTTTGGACCTTGAGTTCATTGATTTTTTCTTACGTATACGACTAACACATTATTGACACAGTTAATTTATTGTCTGCACTACACAGTAATTACTTAAAAACTTGTCTGGGCAGGGAAACTGAGGAATTGCACCGAATTAATTTTGGTTAGTGCAAATGGAGGATTAAATCAACAATGAGTTACTGTAAGTAAAGATGTGTTTAGTTTCCATTTAGTGCTGAAGTATTTAAGCTAAACCGGTAGAAATTTCATTGGTTCATGGAATTCTAATCAATTGACTGGTGATTTTTTATGAGTTTTTTGGTATTCTTTGGGCCTCTTGCATAGCAGTGCTGAATGGAAGTAGATTTTAATACTTTTCTAAATCCTAAATTTGATCTACCTAAATATTGTTGACAAGTGTGTGTTTGGAAAAGCATTACTATGAAGTGTTTTATTGGCAAAATTTGTCGTATGGATTTCTAATATTGGGTTGTTCACTATATGGTGATGTGATGTAACTATGTGGTTACAGCTGATGGTAGACATGTCCTACATTACTAAAGCATTATAGCTAAAGATATATATGCTCATATTATGCTCATATCATCTTAGATGATGGGTGAGTTGTCATGCACCCTGATTAGGATTATTTTGTTAAACTCACCCTCTAAATAAAAGGTCGCGAGGGCATAAAATTGAGAGTTTGAATTTAAAAATAATTTTCTATGTCTGATTTTCATCAGACCTATTTGTTTTAGCTTTTCTTTTTTCCTCTTGCTTATTGCTGGAAACAATCTAAAGAAACATAAGTAACAATGAAGAAAGGAGCTGATGACCTTCTTATTTTTTTAGGAGTTGAAATGAACTGCCCAATATTCACATTTGGAGGGAAAAAAGATGGGAGTAAAAAGAGGCACATTGACATGGTAGGATAAGTAGAAGTAGGTTTGTTTGCAGGACTATTCATCCGATGATAGCTATATACTTGAAGTTATTTGTCTAATTTTTCCTACTAAAATGGAAAAAAAATAAAATCATTGCAGTCTGTTAGGTATTAACATTTAGTAATATATCAATTGACCAAGAAAACAAAAAAGTGTATAATTACAGAAGTGGTAGATTATGTAACTTTATGCATTGTATATGATACTATAGATGGAAAAATATATATCATAGTCGTTATCGTTTTTACAAAAGTTTTAATTTTTCTAAATCTCCTCAAAATCTCTAAAGACTATTCCATTGTTTTAGTATTTTTAATAAAGTACCTAACCGGATAAGTACTTTATGAACATTAGAAAAGCCATTGAAACTTCAAAATCTAGATGTTTAGCTGTTCCAGAAGAAATAGATCCTTGGCTTATTCCAACTTAACCAAGGGAATGGAAGAACTAATCATCATCTAAAACCAACTAAGCTTTCAAATGTGTTTAAATTCTATTTTTGGTAGAGATTGAACATAAGATATCAATATAATTATTTTTTATCCAACATGCCAATGATTGAAATGGTAATGGGGTGAGCTTTCCATGCAACACACTTTTTCGAATGTCCACAAAGAAAAGAAAACCCCCAATGGTGGAATTGGGTTTTTCGTTGAGATATAAAATGTTAATAGCTTATTGGAAGATTTTAGTGGCAGAGAATCAACATTGTATTTTACCACTATGTCAGACTTTCAAGAAATGAAGGTTATATCAATCAGTGTCAATTAGATAATTTTCCATACAGAAAATATTCATTACATGTCTATTTACTTATTAATTACATGTTTAATGTATATTAAGATATATGTGTATGTATGTTAAGTTAAATGGCAAGTATGCTTTTAGAGTATAAATAAGCATGTATTGTATAACAATGAAATTGTAAATAAGTGACAAGTATGCTTCTAGAGAATAAATAAACATGCTTCTAGGGTTATTTTTTTTTATTTTTAATGGACAAGAAATAATAAGTGACAAGTATGCTTCTAGAGTAGAAAAAAGTTAAGTGATCGTACCTGTACTTTTCTTTAGTTATCATTCATAAATTTATAGGAAGTTGTGCAAACATTGTATGTATTTTTGCTGAATCTTGTAGGATAATTGCTGAGGAGCATGGACTAAGTGAAGAAGTACTTGGCATCTTGACACAATATATTGGAGGCACCAATTCTAAAATCCTGGTAATGCGGTTTGATTCTGCAATGTATTAATGAATTTTGAGTACATACTTCAAATATTTTTTTGAACAATAATGAAATTGTAAATAAAATTAAGAATAACTCTTATATTAGAAGTATTATGTAGCCTTTTCATTTTACAGGTTGTGTTGTTGCAAATAATGCTTTTTCATAGCTCAGATGTATTATGTTCTTGATATATAGGAGCTCTACAATATTCTCAAAGGAAACCATCAAGAAAAACTAAGCCACAAAATTGGGCCTGACAGAAGCATAGATCTGGACAAAAACCTTGGTGCTTTTTTAGATTCTTTTGATAATCTTTTATGTTGCTGTTGTTTGGTACTTGACCTTAACATAGGTTCAATTACATATAAAACATATCTAATATAACGAAGTATATTAATAATTTACTTGAATAGTATTCTCATTGCGCATATCCTTCTAACATGTAGGTATTTTCCTGTCGGGTGCATGGTTGTTCTCAAGGTCTAATTAACTCTGTGAGTGTTACCTCTATCGTCGTTAGTTTCATGTTATTGTGTTATTATTTCTATCTGTTGTTTTTGGAGATGCTTTCTCAACAGAGTGAAAAGCAATCTTATTCATCTTTTCTTATTCAATTTTGGTGTTTCTCTTGTAGCATGAAGTTTACAGTTTACAGGCTCAACCTTGATTTCCTGATGATGAAGTGACCTAACATGACGTACATTTCATTCCTACTAGTTGGTTGTTATTCTTTCAGTTTTCTTCTGTTAGTTAGTAAATATTGTAGGTACTATGCTCCTTGGGAGACCAAGATACAATAATAAATTTTGTAGCTGTCGTGACTTGAGCGTTATCTATTTATATGTGGAGTATTGGTTTTACTTATTGACTCTTAATTTATGCATTAGTTTATCAATTAGTTTGAAACACGTATGGCATTTATATTAACTTGAAATATTAAATTTAATATTTTTTATAGCAATTAATAAAAATAATAGTAATAATAATAAATATGAAATCATTGATTTGAAAATTAATTAAAATTTTTCATGAATTTTGATTATTTATCAGTTAATTTTTTATTTATAAATTTATAATTTGTGAAGAATTTTACTTGAGAAATGGACATTAATAAAGGATTATTTTCCTCATTAAAATCTTTTCTAGTTAATTAGTTAGCCATCAATGAAGGATTTTTTTTCACTAAATTGAAGAAAGATTTTCAATTTATAATTAGTGAAGAAAAATATTCTCTCGTTAAATAAATTTGTTTTTCACAATATATTATTTGTGAGGGAATAAAATTATTCACTAATTTCAAATAGTCTTTAAAATATTATTCATTAAGGAAACCAATCTTTCACTAAATAAAAGTATTTCATTAACAAATATAATTTGTGAATAAAAAAGTTATTCACAATATATCTTTCACAAAAAATATTTAGTTACTATTTAACGAATGATACTTTATTACGAGGTCTTATGCGAGAAATTATGTGAAGGAAATATTTCTTCGTAATAATTCTCTTGCGAGTAATATATTATGTCTTGTGAAAGATTTGTCCTTCACTAGAGGCCATTTTTTATGTACTCGGAGTACACATCCCTATCCGCGTTGGGGAAATACTACTGATAGAAAAGATCACAAAAATCACTCCATATGAGTGCATCAATGAATCCATCTCCCTACATAGCCTTCAATGATTTCCACCATCGTTGAGCATCATCCTCCAGCTTACAAACCTTTCTAACAACACATATAACAACTGCACTGGCTGACCCATTTGATCCTCGGTAGGATCATTCTATTCACGTTGTGGTATCCTTGTGTCACCCCTCATACCATTTGTATGATGATTTCCTTGCACCTACGAAATACTCTGTATAGCCTGTGCCATTTCTTACGTAACTGCCTTATTCACCATTGTTGCTACCGTAGCCGGGTTATTGATGTGTTACCCTGAGTCCTAGTGTTTCCACCCTGGTTAATAAAACCTCAACCTAGGGCTAGCCACTTTATAGGAAATCTCGAACATCTCTTTGTAACTCAACGAGATAATTTTTCTTGGCCAAGGTGGAATGGAAATTAGAAAGGATTTTCTAATTTACATTAATCAAAGTTGTGCATTTTAGAAACGAAATGCATATGATTAAATATATAAGACTTGTTAGTAATTTCATGTCTTATATTTAATCAGGACATTGTAAGGTAGAATGATTGAATTGTACAGTAACTATTCACGGAATAGGTTCTTTGTATTCTTTGTGATAATCTTCGTGATTTACGTTGAATTTATATTATCCGGATAGTCATAACAAAGAAAGTATAAGGAAAGACAAAAATAAAGGATAATAAGAACAAAACTGATACGAATATCTAAGGAGTTTGTTTCCACTGCAATAAGCTTGGACACTAGAAAAGAAATTACGAGAAATATCTTATAGAGGCTAACCAGAAGAAGATTAATGAAGCTTCGGTTATAGATACAGGTTTTTTCGTGATTGAAATAAATCTTTCTGTAAGTAAAAGTTCTACTTGGGTATTGGATCCCGACTGTAGTCTCATAAATACAAATTTATGAAGGGACCAAACAGAAGTAGAAGGCTAAACAAAGGGAAAGTCATCATGCGTGTCGGGAATTGAGCAAAGGTTGGTCCATTAGCCATAGGAACGTATTGTTTAGCACTGCCTACGGACAAGTCCATTAGTTTAAATAATTGTTATTATGTTCCAACACGTATAAGAAATATTATTTCAACTTCTGTATTGGATATGGATGGTTTTGATATTAGTATATAACTATATCGTCACAACATTTTTTTCCTTCACTGTTCCTTCGCTAGAAAACTCCTCATGTGAAGGAATGAATTCCTTCACAAAATTTCCTTCGCTACATCCCTACTTTCTTGTAGTGTCCAGCGAGTTTGTGTCCTTTCGGTAGAAGAAGGGTGAGACTATTACTGATTCATGGCGAGGTTTACTAGGTTGGCTGGTTTTGCGTGTTCAATAGCAAGGACAGCTACACAACTGGCAGAAAAATTTAAATGGGCTTTGAAATAGGAGTATATTCGATTGATCATCCACACTATATTTATAGATATGTCCCAGGTGGCCAATGATGCTAAGAGTGTGGAAATGGATCACAAGGACTTTTCAGCTTCTAAATCATCGAAAGAGAGATAGAGATGATTAGGAAGGGCAAAGAATAGGGCAGTTTGGCAGAAATCAGAATAGAAGGCAGCATAGCTGGAATGAGCCATCATCGATTTAGCGATTTAATCCTCGAAGGGATGTTGCTTGCCTAATGCAACAAGATAGTCATGGAGGTCAGTAGCAGGGTCAATGGCAAGCTGGAGGGAAGTATCAAAATAGGGGCTTCTAATAGAATATGGGCTTCCAGTAAAATCAGAATCAGGGTTAGCATTGCCAGAGGGTCAGATTCAGGGGTGGTATCCAAAACTAGTAGGTGTGGGTAATTTGAACCTTATGCTACTTCCACTAGGTCTATGTGCTACTTTTTATGGGTATTATGCTAGTAGGGTGTGCTATAAAGAGATAATAGTTTGTTTCTTATGTGGCCAAATGGGTCATAGATTAAGGGACTGCACAGTTTAGCATGGTAATGGGGGAGGTGGTAATGCAGGTAATGGTGGTTAGCGCAACACCTGCGGGAGAGTATCTGCATTGATAGCTAACCAGGCGGCTTAAGCACCAGGTACCGTCTCAAGTCCCTTTTTTTATAGGAAATCGTGAGGCATCAATTTTGTTTGATACTAGATTTACACATTCTATTGTTGAAATTTCATTTGCTTGTCGATCATCTTGGAGTGTCTTCTCATATATTAGATCCTCATTTATCTATTGCTACCCCGTGGGGAATTCTGTGATTATTTTTGAACAATTTCACAAGTGTCCTTTAAAGTTAGGGAATAGGGTGTACACGGATAACCTACTCCCGATTGTGATGCATGATTTTCATATCATCTTAGGTATGAATTAGCTAAGTAAGCACCGAGCCACTATTGATTGTCAAGTGTGAAAGGTTATTTTTAGAACTTTAGAGGCTCCAAAATTCAAGTTTTAGTGTTCCAAGTCGAATGGTGTTGTAAAGTTAATCTCAGCTTTGAAGGAGAGCAAAACGATTGCTAAGGAATATGATTGTTATTTGGTTTATATGAAGGATACCTTGAGAAATGGGCTCTAACTTGAAGACTATCCAGTTTTGCGAGAATTTCTTGAGTTATTTCCTAAAGATCTGGAACAATTGTCATAGCCAAGGGAAGTCGAGTTTACCATTGAGTTCATTCCTGGAGCGGAACCTATCTCTAAGGCACCCTATAGGATGGCTCCATTAGATTTACAGGAGTTGAAGGAATAATTACATGAGTTGTTATATTGTGGATTCATTAGACCAAGCATATCGCCATGGGGCGCTCTAGTCTTGTTTGTGAAGAAAAAGGATGGATCTATAAGGTTGTGCGTAGATTATAGGGAGTTAAAAGGGATCACTATCATGAAATAATATTTGTTTCCACATATTGATGACCTTTTCGATCAACTCCAAGGGGTAAAGTTCTTCTCAAAGATAGATTTAAGGTCGAGGTACCATCAGTTGAGGGTGAGGGGTGAAGACATTCCTAAAATAGCTTTTCATACTCGATATGGGCACTACAAGTTTTTGGTGATGTCATTTGGGCTGACTAACGCTACAGCAGTGTTCGTGGATATGATGAATCAGGTTTTTAGCAAGTATTTAGACCAATTTGTCATTATCTTCATTAATGACATTTTGGTGTATTCCAAGTCTAAGGAGGAGCATGAATGTAAGACCCCAACTTTTATGAATAATTATTTAATTTTCTCTAAATATTATTTTGAATATTAAGGTGTGGATTTGATATAATGTTATAGTTGTGGGTAATATTTACAAATGTTGCAAAATCAGCAAGTTGTCATAAAATATTCGTTTGGTCGGGGAATATTCGTACGACGGCACAATCATTTGTGGACCCCACAACGGAATAATTGTCGAATTTAGAAAACGACAAAAATAACTTTTTATAAAAATAACGGTAAAAGTTTTACCGTTAACTGTTGAAATACTCGGTGATAAAAGTACAGTAATATGCGTGGTTGCATAGTAGCACACGTATTGCACAATATCTTTGATTATTGATGCTTACGTGAGAAGTCACTCAGTTTTATTCAATTATTATCACAGTAATTGATGCATACTCTCTCTCATATTATTGATTCAATTATTGTCACAGTATCATCTGCACAATATTTTATATTATTAAATCAATAATTGAGACGACAAAGTTATTCATATTATTATTTACATTATTGACGATGTCTAGAATGTTCTGTCGAGAAAATGGGTTTGGTCACCTAATTGCGCGCCAATAAGGAGAAATCTTTATCAGAAAGCCCCCTTTTAATGAGAATGATCTGGTTATTAATATTGTAAGCTATAATATTAATGATAAATGTTATTAAAAATATGTTTTGTGAAGTCAAGTGTATTGAGATAAATAGAGGGGATTTTTATGAAGTATTTGTTGTAAATTTGATTATTATATGGACCCCCACTTACTCATTTTTCAAAATAATCGGTAGAAAGTTATTCAGTATATATATATATATATATATATATATATATATATATATATATATTAATAAGTTTTATTTTTTTATGCAAAATAGAATATATTATATTTTATTTAAAGTTTTTGTTTTATTAGAATATTTTATTGCATAGTAAAAATCAAAATTTTCAACGAAATCAGCCAAAGAATTTGCCTGTGACCTTTGTGTACTGTGCGTTCAAATAGTATCTTGTCATTCTCATATAAATAGGATGCTCAGTTTAGAAATAAAAATCACACCAGAATCAGATAATTCTTTTTCTATAATATTCAGTGTATTTCTTTTAAGTTAAGGAAACTTTGAGTGTTACAAATAGTGCAAGTTTTTCTTCAAGAATATCTCCGCTATACTAGTCAGAATTACTCTTCTTTTGAAGTAAGGGGTATTATTTATTTCATATTCACTTACGATATTATTTTTCGTATTCGTAAGGAATTTTATTTTCGTTCAATATTCGTAAGGAATATTATTTTCGTTCAATATTCGTAAGGAATATTATCTTCGTTCAATATTTGTAGGAATATTATTTTCGTTCAACAGTTGTAAGGGATATTATTTTTGTTCAATATTCATAAGAAATAATATTTTCTTCCATACTCTGTAGTATGCAAGTAATATTATTTCGTTTCAGATTTCGAATTCTGCACTCATTTTGATAAGTATTGCTTCTATACTCCGTGAAATTAGTAGAATATCCTTAAAATTTACGCTTCATCTAGTATCTTTTCACGAAAATATTATTCTGAACATTCTTGATAATTTTTAATCTTTTCATGTCAAGGTACTATTCACGGGGTACTATTCACCCGGGGTACTATTCAGAACAAAAATTAATTTTTTTTCGGTCCAAATTATTTTTGATACAATATTCTTCTTGAATTTTACTCCACAAAGTAGTATCATGTTGACAATTTAGACATTATTGAATTCTGGATAAATTGAATTATAAATATTTAAAATTTATCATTGCTCTCATTAAATTAAATTCTTATATCATTGTCATCATCCTCATGCTTATATTGTGATGAAAGTCATCTTTGACCTGTAGTGCATAGATGGACTTTTGATTGGTATGATTATGACTATGTATCGGTATAATCATGACCTATAATGTTATAAATGATGTGGTAAAAGTCCTCATTGGCCCGTAGTGTATTGATGGACAATTGTTGGCATGATTATGACCATTGGTGATAATACGAATATCCTTGGCCCGTAGTGCATGGATAATTTATGGATGTGATAATAATGAATATCCTTTTGCCCGTAGTGCATGGATAATTCACTGTTGAAGGCTAATGATAATTTATTCTGCATTATCTTAGTCATAATATTTCTTATTGGGCTAGTTGAGCTCACCCTTTGCTTTCATTGTTCTCTTCAGGAAATGAGAATATAGCTAGGACTAGTCGGGGAATGGAATGACAGTCCGAAATGGTGGCTGTAGTAGTCCTCACTATTCCATAAAATAGTGTGATAATAATTATAACGAGGACTTCATTTGAGTTTGGATATTATCTACGAGACAATATTCGTATTAAAACTCACAGCTACGTTTTATCGTATTGTATAAATGAAGTTTGTATTTAAATTCTGTACCATGTATTTGGCGACTCAGAATGGGTGATGTATACCTATTTTGGGGGCATCACAGTTGGTATCGAAGCTTAGGGATATGATCCATGGCTGAGATTTGAGGCTAGAACTAGGAGGGGAGAGACGGGTAAATCCTTCGCTAGTATGACCTACCTAAGTTTATTTGTTATTTAACTGATCGGTCAGAATATAAGGATAATATGTGGCATGTCAATTAACCCTTATTTTATGATAGTGTTTGAGAATGACATCTGAAAATTTTGAGAAAAGCAATGGAGCACATGAGACCATTGAGTCACCGCCAATCAATAACGAGGATAATGTGCATCAATAAGGAAATAATCCTCATGTAAACAACAACACTGACCAAATGACGACCGATGGTATGTTTAGGAACTTTCTAGAATTCATGCAAAACCAAACGAGAGAGGCTCCTGTTCAAAATGCAGGTGGAAACACTGGCAACTCTTGGCTGGCCACCGCTAAGCAATTCATAGAGCTGGGACCATCAGAGTTTTTGGGAAAGCCAGAACCACTTAAGGAAGAGACATGGATTAAGCAGATCACCAAGATATTTGATGTCTTGGAATGCTCAGAGGAGCAAAAGGTTTCCTTCGCCACCTTTATGTAGCTGGGATGGCGACACCAAAGGCTGTCCTAGACAAGTCAAAGCCAGTAGTTTAAGTGAGATCATTTGTCGAGGAACCCGAACAAAGTTATCACGAGTAAGTTAATCATAAACTCTTGCGAAGTCTAAACCTTATTCGATACCGGTTCTACCCATTCGTTTATTTCACCTACTTGCGCTCAACGTTTAAATTTAACTCCGGAGAAATTAGACTTTGACTTATCGGTTGAAACTCTGTTATGAGAAACCTTCGTTACCTCCACTGTTTATTAATTTTATTTGATTCAAATCGACACTTTCACGTTACCTGTCGATCTTATCTCTTTGAAAATACTTGTATTTGATGTGATTTTAGGAATTGACTGGTTTATTACTCATTATGCTAAAATTGATTATTTTTGTAAGGTTGTTAGCTTTCATATTCCTAGCCAACCTGTTATGCGAATTCAAGCAACCAAACCACTAAAGTCAATCACTGTCATATCAAGCCATAAGTAAAGAACCCCGAGCCTTTATCTGGTGACTTTCTTATGTGGGATATACCGAAGCCAGACTTCCTGTAGGGGATGCCGTGAATAATGGTGGCAAGTTGATAGGTATCAATGTGAGGTCCTATCCAAGTCTTGGATGAGAGTCACAGTTTTAAATGATATTTCTATCGTTAATAAATTTTCTAACATATTCCCTGAAGACTTCCTGGCCTACCCAGAGTGTAAAATCAAATTTTGTATTGACCTTGAACCCGATGCAAAACCCTTAAATATTTATTTACTCAAAACGAACGTAACATGCGCCAAAGACGTTGGCTCGAGCTGTTGAAAGATTACAATAATACCATTCAATACCATTATAGAAAAAGTGAATATGGTAGCTGACGCGTTAAGTAGAAGATCATATGCGGTTACGAGTGCGACGTTGTTAACACAAAGACCCATTTTTGTGTGATTTATAAAGGAGGGAGATAGAGTTAAAGACTCCAGGGACTCACGTGATGATAAATATACGAGTAGAATCGACTTTAATCGATAAAGTTAAAGACGCTCAAGCTACAGACCCGGAGCTGGTTATTATGAAGAAAAAAGTACAAGAAGTCGTTATTCCAAAAGCGAGAATCGATGATGTGAAGAAATCTCAAACCTTCGATTCATTAGTCCATTTAAAATCCTCGATCGAGTAGGATTTGTGGCATATAGACTCGCCTTACCGCTAAGTATGTCGCATGTTAATAACGTTTTTCACGTATCGATATTACATAAATATGTGGACGGCCCGAACCACATTATTGAATTAGAACCAGATGAGATAGCAGAAAATTTAACGTATGAAGAGGTACTTGTTAAAATCTTGGATAAGAAAAAACATATTCTACGCTCAAAAGTTATACCTCAAGAGTTAGAATCTGAAATGAAAACAGGGTATCCTTATCTCTTCGACATACCAGGTATGTACGTCAATTTCGAGGATGAAATTTAATAAGGAGGGGAGATTGTAAGACCCCAACTTTTATGAATAAAGATTTAATTTTCTCTAAATATTATTTTGAATATTAAGGTGTGGATTGGATATAATGTTATAGTTGTGGGTAATATTTACAAATGTTGCAAAGTAAGCAAGTTATCATAAAATATTTATTTGGTCGAGGAATATTCGTTTTATCAGGGAATATTTGTACGACGACAAAATCAGTGGTGAACCCCACAACGGAATAACTGTCGAATTTAGAAAATGACAGAAATAACTTTTTATAAAAATAACGGTAAATTTTTTACCGTTAACTGTTGAAATACTCGGTGATAAAAGTACAGTAATATGTGTGGTTGCATAGTAGCACACGGTATAGTACAGTATCTTTGATTATTGATGCTTACGTGAGAAGTCACTCAATTTTATTCAATTATTGCCACAATAATTGATGCATGGTATCTCTCATATTATTGATTCAATTATTGTCACAGTATCATTTTATATTATTAAACCAATAATTGAGATGACAAAGTTATTAATATTATTATTTGTATTATTGACGAAGTCTAGAAAGTTCTGTCGAGGAAAGGGGTTTGGTCACCTAATTGTGCGCCAATAAGGAGAAATTCTTATCGAAAAGCCCTTTCTTTCTTGAGAATGATCTGGTTGTTAATATTGTGAGTTATAATATTAATGATGAATGTTATTAAAAATGTGTTTTGTGAAGCCAAGTGTATTGAGATAAATAGAAGGGATTTTTATGAAGTATTTGTTATAAATTTTACTTATTATATGGACCTCACTTACTCATTTTTTAAAATAATCGGTAGAAGGTTATTCAGTATATATATATATATATATATATATATATATATATATATATATGATTCACGGGATGAATCACGGGGGGAGGGGGAGGGGAGGGGGGTTAATCACGAGATTATATATATATATATATATATATATATATATATATATATTATAATAAGTTTTGTTTTTTTGTAAAATAGAATATATTATATTTTATTTAAAATTTTTATTTTTTAGAATATTTTATTGTATAGTGTTGCATAGTAAAAATCAAAATTTTCAATGAAATCAGCCGAAGAATTCACCCGTGACCTTTGTGTACTGTGCGTCCAAATAGTATCCTGCCATTCTCCTATAAATAGGAGGTTCAGTTTAAAAATTAAAATCACACCAGAATCAGAGAATTCTTCTTCTGTAATATTTAGCGTATTTCTTTTGAGTGAAGGAAACTTTGAGTGTTGCAAATAGTGTAAGTTTTTCTTCAAGAATATCTCCGCTATACCAGTCAGAATTACTCTTCTTTTGTGGTAAGGGGTATTATTTATTTCATATTCGCTTACGATATTATTTTTCATATTCGTAAGGAATTTTATTTTCGTTCAATATTCGTAAGGAATATTATTTTCGTTTAATATTCGTAAGAAATATTATCTTCGTTCAATATTTGTAGGAATATTATTTTCGTTCAACAGTTATAAGGGATATTATTTTTGTTCAATATTCGTAAAAAATAATATTTTCTTCCATACTTCGTAGTATGTAAGTAATATTATTTCGTTTCAGATTCCGAATTCTGCACTCATTTTGATAAGTATTGTTTCTATACTCCGTGAAATTAGTAGAATATCATTGAAATTTGCACTTCATCTAGTATCTTTTTACGGAAATAATATTCTGAACATTCTTGATAATTTTTAATCTTTTCATGTTGGGGTACTATTCAAGGGGTACTATTCCCAAAGTACTATTCACGGGGTACTATTCACCTGGGATACTATTCATGACAAAAATTGATTTTTTTTCGGTCCAAATTATTTTTGATACAATATTATTCTTGAATTTTACTCCACAAAGCAGTATCATGTTGATAATTTTGACATTATTGAATTCTGGATAAATTGAATTATAAATCTTTAAAATTTATCCTTGTTCTCATTTAATTAAATTCTTATATCATTGTCATCATCCTCATGCTTATATTGTGATGAAAGTCATCTTTAGCCCGTAGTGTATAGATGTACTGTTGATTGGTATGATTATGAATATGTATCGGTATAATCATGACCTATAATATTACAAATGATGTGATAAAATTCCGCATTGGCCCGTAGTGCATTGATGGACAGTTGTTGGCATGATCATGACCATTGGTGATAACACGAATATCCTTGGCCCGTAGTGCATGGATAATTCAGTGATGTGGATTATTTATTGAGCTGAGTCTCAACGATAAAATTGATGATAAACTTTTAAATCATAGAAGATAGTAGATATTATGCTCTACTTGACTCTTCTAATGGATTGTTTGTTCCGCTGCAGTTAAACTTGTTGTCTATTGTATTTTATCAGTTTAACACTGTTGAAGGCTAACGATAATTTATTCTGCATTATCTTAGTCATAATATTTCTTACTGTGCTAGTTAAGCTCACCCTTTGTTTTCATTGTTCTCTTCAGGAAATGAGAATATAGCTGGGACTAGTCGGAGAATGGAGTGATGGTCCGAGATGGTGGCTGTAGTAGTCCTCACTATTCTATAAAATAGTGTGATAATAATTGTAATGAGGACTCCATTTGAGTTTGGATATTGTCTATGAGACAATATTCGTGTTAAAACTCTCAGCTACGTTTTGTCGTATTGTATAAATGAAGTTTATATTTAAGTTCTATACCATGTATTTGGCGACTCAGAATGAGTGATGTATACCTATTTTGGGGGCGTCACAATGAAGAACATCTTCATACTATTGTGGGGGTTCTACGGAAGAACAAGTTAAATGTAAAGTTCTCAAAGTGTGAGTTTTGGCTGGAACAGGTAGCATTTTTGCGACATGTCGTGTTTGCAAAAGGCATTTAGGTGGATCCTGCGAAGGCTAAGGTTATCACTAATTGGCCAAGGGCGACCATGGTAACCGAAGGTAGAAGTTTCTTGGGTTTAGCAGGATATTACTGGTGATTTGTGGAAAGATTACCATTAACTCAGTTGATGAGAAAGGGCACAAAGTTTGTGTGGGATGAGAAATATGAGAAGAGTTTTGAGGAGCTTAAGAAAAGGCTTGTGTCGGCTCCAGTTACATTACCATCGAGGACAAGAGGTTATCAGATTTATAGTGATGCTTCCAAGAAGGGTTTATAGTTTGTTTTAATGCAACATGGTAAGGTAATTGTTTATGCTTGCAGACAACTTAAACCTTATGAGGTAAATTACCCTACCCACGACTTGGAGTTAACAGCAGTTATTTTTGCCCTAAAGATTTAGAGACACCATCTATATGGAGAGACTTATGACATTTTCATCTACCACAAGAGCCTTGAATATATTTTTTTTACTCAAAAAGAGCTCATCATGAGGTAGAGGCGTTGGTTGGAGCTTCTCAAGGATTATGATACTTGCGCTGCAGCGCTGAGCTGATGTCACTGTTGGCCAAGAAGTGGCGCCGCAGTGCCAGTTTTAAGCCTGGCTGCGACGCTGCAGCGCCGGTATGACAAAATTCACCTTTTTGCCCCTACAAAGCTGGAAATGACCTAATAAGCCCTGCAACACAAAGATTAAGCAAAATAATAACAAAGTAATATAAAAGCTATATAAATAACGAAGAACAAGTAACTTCTTAAGCAATAAAGGACCCGATTCGCGGGTATAAATCACACTCATCAAATACACCCAAACTTAAGCCTTTACTTGTTCTCAAGCAAACTATCAGAACAATCACACCCACAGTAAAGTAAGATGCGAATTAAGTCAAACTATATACTAGCATCATGACTTCTAAGCTCAATTATAGCCACTCTCAAAGAACAGGACAAACAGAAATATGAATTAGGGTTCAATACCAATTTTTAAGTATAAGACTATATTCGATCCATTCTATATGTTTGTGTGAAGACCAACCATCCTAACTAATCATAGCTCAAAATAAGTTCTCTCAATCGATTGTAATAACCAATATGTTAACTCTGTAACTCAAAAAATCAACAAGCATTAAGAACAAGACACAGATGCAAGAAAGGATCAAAAAGCTCTAGCGTGAAGACATTAAAATCTGACTTGGACAATACTTAATTACCTTAGGCTATTCAAAGCTACCCATTAATAAGCTTTTGATCAATGACTCCTAAGCCAGATGACTTTAGGGCACTAGGTGTAGAACACCCCTATGAATCTAATAACTCGAGCAACAAAGGCCACGTAATCAACTTAAGCCAAATTAGACTTTTATTCTATACAAATAATAATCAAAACCTTTAGGATGACCGTTAAATGCTTAATTACCTTAGGCTATTCAGAGTTACCCATTAATGAGCTTTTGATCAATGACTCCCAAGCCAGATGACTTTAGGGCACTAGGTGTAAAACACCCCTATAAATCTAATAACTCAAGCAACAAAGGCCACGTAATCAAACTAAGTCAACTAAGGGTTTTTTTTTTCAAAATGAAAACATGCCAAAATCCAAGATCTAAAACCGTATAAGCGTCTAAGTCTTTTATTACCTTGTAATCATGTAAGTTCAATAGAGTGGACACATTTTCAACACAATGACCATGCAAACTATATCAAAAATATAATTAATTATAATAGTTGGTCCGTGCTTGCTAAGAAGGACGGATCAATAACAGTCTGAACTTATCAACTGAACTAACCCCTCATTCACACATGCTTGACACAAACTCTAAGAAATAGCCATAATCACCTGGCGCTTATCATTAGCCAAAATCAAAAATTTATAAACTCTAATACCCTTGCCCAGCATATCAACAGTTAAAGAAAGGGCAACAGGGTTGAACAAAAACCATAGCATGAAAGATAAGAGTTAAAGTTTACCCTTGCACTAATACCAGCTCAAAATAGGGTAAAGCTAAAACATGGCATCAAGTATACCAATTTGTGCAAATCCCAAAAGATGGCTATAAACAAAACATGCTAAATAAAGCCATAGAATAATAAAAATATGTTCATGCACCCAAAATATAATAAAACAGTAAACATAAGTCTACGGCTATAACAGCCCAAAAGATGACAATAGCAGTTCATACATGACTGCACTACACTACTGATAAAACATAAACACAATACTAAGAGGGCAACCTATCATGGCAATAGACAAAATAAAATCGACAAAATGCCCCCAGACTTAAGATGAGCAATGCCCTCATTGCTAAGCATATATAAATCAATACAAGAGGACTACCCTGAGGTCTGCTCACTCGACATCATCATCATCCTCTTCAGCTTCTACGGTCGACGATGGTGGAGGATATGGAGGGCATACTGGAGGCATTAGGAACTGGAACGGCATCGAGTCTGCTTCGTCGCCACCAAATGTAACATAGATGCTTTCCACTATATTGGCAAACTCTGCGTGATATTGCATGAAGAGATCCTGCCGTTGAGCCACTGCATCGATCCTCCTACCCTGCCGGTCAATCTTTTGGTGCAAGTGATTCATAGAGGTTAGTATCTCTGCCAACTGATCAGAAGCTGAAGGACCTATCTCTATCGTCTGTGCAGACGTACCGGCCTCAGAAGAAGGAGGCGGGGCTGAGTAGCAGGCAGGAAGCCCTCACCGTGGGGATGAGACTCTACACCCTCCCAGACTTGGTATCTGGTAATAGTGGCGTGATTTATAATCGCCATGGGAGGTAGGAGTATCTTATCTGTGGCCATTAGCACCGCTGCTATCTAGCACATGAGTGTAATGATCGAGGGATGTGGTAGACCTCCCGAAGTGTTACCTCAGAGAGCCTTAAGGATCGACTCTTGAATAAGGGATCTAACGACAATGTTCAACCCGGTGACTATGGAAAATAGTAGCATTGCCCTCTCTCTAGTCACATCACTGACATGCCTGGTTGGTATCAGGTTATGGCAGATAAAACTGTACCACGCCTTCCCATAGCGCGATAGTGCGAAGCTGGATTTCTCGCCCGTGTAGTGGTTTATCTTCCACATGGTGCCAGGTTTACACAACCTTTTTATTATGTTATCCGCATCGTAGTTGCGTACCCCGTCAGCTAGGTAATCCCTATCAAAATTTGGCATCTAGAAACAATCGTTGATTGACTTCTTGTCGAACCACACTGTCTTGCCCCTTATTAGCACCGCCAAACTCCCCTCGACCGAGGCGTTGGCATAGATTCTTTGACCAAAGCAATGACTGGGGACACAGGCTGGCGAGTGAAGTGTGTCCAGTTCCTATCAGCAATCATTTGGAACATCTCGCCATCAAGCCGTGCATCAGGCCTAAGGCCTCTTTCGGGCACTAGGCTTTTTCTAGCTAACACGGTGTAGAACTTGTCAGACGCCTCCCTGCTAATGAACCTCGTGCAATTCCAGTGCGGTAAGAATGAAGAGGATTCACCCATATTCAACTTTTGCTTCTTTGGTGCCATTTCAGAAATTAACAGTCAAAAGACACACACACAAGTAGAGATGGAATCCAAGGTTTGAATACGCCCAACTGACTCAAGCAAACTGCCTCAAACACCTATTATCACAGCTAAACAATGCCACTTGCCAATCTACGCTCTATGGAGTGATTCGTCAAACACACTGTGGGCGCAGTTGTACTAGGGTTTTTAGAAATTGCCAAGATGCTAGCTAAGGCAAAAGTGTCTTAGATTTAATGGACAAATTTGATGAGAATCATGTGCCCTTGATGTAGATAAAGCACAAATTATATGAGGATTGCTAGAGCAAGATTAGATGTGTACACTACTTTTGTTTCTTAGAGGGCTTAGGAGGAAAGTCTGTCGAGAGGGGAGAGGTGTCTTTCGAGAGGCTTGGTTAAATGTGAGAAAAGAAACTAAAACAACCCTACTTAATCAACTAAAACGCGCTAACGGCACTGCAGCGCTGTGATCCCTTTGTAAATTGGCGCTGCAGCGCCAATAATGAATGCGGGCTTTTTAAGGTGACGTTGCAGCGCTGTCTATAGGCATGAACATGGCACTGTAACGTATATTTCAAGTAGGTTAGGCGATATGCTGGAGTTGCAACACTAGTTTTCCTTTGTGAACTGGCGCTACAGCGAATATTTCCAGTAGGCTTGGTGCTATTCTGGCGATGTAGCGCTGATTTTCAAGGCAACACAAGCGCTGGAGCGCTGTGTTATATAACTTGTCTTTAAAGCTGGCGTTGTAGCGCCGGTTTAGGCTTACACATAGGCACCGTAGCACCGTCCCTACATAAACCCTAGACAGATTTCTTTCCTGCACAAACCAAGCCAGATATAAGCCATCATACTAATCAACACAAAAACTTATAACAAGCTTAACTCTAACAACTATATACACAATATCAACATACTAGATAAACATGCAACTTGCATACTATAGACACAAAAACATGCATATTAGGAAATACACTACAATAATAAACATACAGAAAACTATATTAACAAACTAAAGAGAAAAGATGCAATGTAAACTAGACATAAGTAAAGAGAAATAGAAAATTTTGATACTGAGATGGGGTTGCCTCCCCATCAAGCTCTTGCTTTAAAGTCATCAGCTTGACTATACCCCCATCTTACACCAGGTCACCCAGTGTGATGGAAGTGTTCTGACGATCGACCTCGCCGCCCCAGTAGTGTTTCAGGCGTTACCCATTCACCTTGAAGGTTTTGTCAGAATTTGGGTCTTCGACCTCAATTGCTCCATGAGGGTATACCTTGACTACTTTGAACGGCCCCAACCATCTGGACTTCAACTTCCCGAGAAACAATTTCAATCGGGAGTTAAAAAGAAGCACTTTATGGCCCGGTTCAAAAATATCTTTCGACTATCTTCTTGTTATGCCATCTCTTTGTCTTCTCTTTGTACAACTTAGCGTTTTCATATGCATGAAGTCAGAACTCGTCTGATTCGTTCAGTTGTAACAATCGCTTCTCACCCGCTGTATCCAAGTCGAAGTTGAGCTTTTGAATAACCCAATAAGCATTGTGCTCCAATTCGACCGGGAGATGACATGCCTTTCCATAAACAAGCCTATAAAGAGACATTCCGATAGGCATCTTGTAAGTAGTACGATACGCCCACAAGGTATCATCCTGCTTTTTAGACCAATCCTTCCGGTTAGGGTTCACAATCTTCTCAAGAATGCGCTTTACTTCCCTGATTGATATCTCCGCTTGTCCACTTGTTTACGGATGATAGGCGGTGGCAATTTTATGGGATACCCCATATTTAGCTAGAAGGTACTTATTGCAGAAATGTGACCCCTCGTCACTAATTATTGCCCGTGGTGTGCCAAATCGGGTGAATATATTCTTTCTCAAGAAATTCAGCACGACCTTGGCATCGTAAGTAGGCAAGGCAACGGCTTCCACCCACTAAGAGACATAGTCGACAATGACTAGTATATAGAGATTGTTGTATGAGGACAGAAACGGGCCCATGAAATCTATTCCCCAAACATCGAACAGTTCTACCTCTAGAATATTTTGCAGAGGCATTTCATGCCTTTTTAAAATGGTTCCTACTCTCTGGTAATTATCTCAGTGCGATACATATAGATGGGCATCCTTAAACAAAGTTGGCCAGTAGAAACCAGATTTGAGCATCTTAGCTGCTGTTCTTTGCCCACCAAAATGCCCTCCATAGTTCGATGAATGGCAATGATGGAGCACACCCTCAATTTCTTCTTCAAGAAGACATCTTCGCAATATTTGGTCTACGCATTGTTTGAACAGGAATGGTTCGTCCCACAGATAATTCTTCACATCATTTAGGAATTTCTTCCTTTGTTGATAGCTCATGTTAGGGGGGAGCACATTATAGGCGACAAAATTTGCAAATTCTGTATACCACGGTGCTACACTTTGAACAACATACAACTGCTCATCCGAGAAGAAATCATTGATATATGTCTCACCATCCCCCGAATGAGTTGGGTTTTCCAATCTCGATAAGTGATCCACAACTTGGTTTATAGTTCCTTTTTTTATCGTGAATCTCTAAATCGAATTCTTGGAGGAGAAGTCTGAGACCCCAAATTTTATGAATAAAGATTTAAATATCTTAAAATATTTTTTTTTAATATTATGGTGTGGATTTGATATAATGTTATAGTTGTGGGTAATATTTATAAATTTTGCAAAGTAAGTAAGTTGTTATATAATATTCCATTGGTCGGGAAATATTCGTTTTAACAGGGAATATTCGTACGACGGCACAATTATTGGTGGACCCCACAACGGAAGTATTGTCGTAGTTAAAAAATGACAGAATTATCTTTTTATAAAAATAACGGCGGAGATGTTATCGTTAAAACTGTTGAAACTACCCGGTAGTAAAAGTACAGTAATACTCGTGGTTGCATAGTAACACACGGTATTGATTATTGATGCTTACGTGAGAAGTCACTCAGTTATACTCAATTATTGCTACAGTAATTGTTACATCATATCTCGCATATTATTGATTCAATTATTGTCACAGTATCATCTGCATAATATGATATATTATTAAATCAATAATTGAGACGGTAAAGTTATTCATATTATTATTTGTAATATTGACAATGTCTAGAAGTTCTATCAAGGAGAGGTTTGGTCACCTAATTGCGCGCCAATAAGAAGAAATCTTTATCAGAAAGCCCCCTCTTTCCTAGCAACGACCTGGTTGTTAAATATTGTGAATCCATTGTGCGAAAATTATTAGTGTTAGTAGAAATCGATATTTATTTCGATAATAATTGATATCTGGAGGTTATATTGACCAATCGGGTATTCGGGGCACTTTTCGTGTCGGAGTACTATTCACGGGTTACTATTCACCCAGTTACTATTCACTCTAGTATTGTTCACTCGGGTATTTAGGATACTTTTCGTGTCGGGATACTATTCACGGGGTACTATTCCAAAAGTACTATTCACCCAAAAAATATATTTCTTTTCGGTCCAAATTATTTTTGAGTACAATATTATTCCATGAGAAGACGTGATAATTTTTCAGACAGTTGGTTGAAATTATAATAGTAAATCAATATGGATCGTTGGTTTAAAGTTTTAATAGTAACTTGTGATAAGTGTGTTTTATACCTACTTATTGGATATCAATTCACGCTAACTATGCCTATCTTAAGTACATTTTAGTGTATTTTTAGTTGCATTTTATTTATTTTGCATTGCATGTACTTAGAACTCCCTTTGGTGCAAAAGTGCAGGATATGGCATAATTTGGTGATGTTAGATGGCATGAGACTAATGGATACATGACGCAAGGAACAAGTGTAAATATGCAACTGAGAATGGATGAAGGAAGAGTGACTTGACAAAGATGCAATGGCAGCAAGACAAAGCAGTAGCAGCAACAGAGCTAGAATCCAAACTGCAGAAGCCGCGCGGCTACACAGGTCAATACTCGCGTGCCCGCGCGATCACTCGGATTAGCCAGACTTTACACATGCGCGCCCGCGCGAAGAATAGAAAGGAGGAGCGCGCGCCCGCGCGCGATGTCTGAGGCTGCTGAGCTGTTTTATTTTAATTTTAAATTTTATGAATTTGGGTTGGTTAAAAAACAATTCTGACTGGTGTCAGATGGGGGATTTAGTTAGTTTTACGTGTTTTTCATATTGGAACTAGGGTTTACACTTTGAGAGAATTCCAACGTAAAACCAAGCATAATCTCCATATTCTCTACTTCTTCTTTGGATTTTCAATCATTGTGGAAAAATTATTGTTACTTTGCTGGATTTTAGTGAGGATTTTAACGTTACTTTTGGATTGTAATCAGCAATTGGGTTTGATCAATTCTTTTTTATCTCTTTCAATTGTTTGCTTATTATCTATGTTTTGCTTTGATCCCATAATGGCTTTTGGTTCAGTCATGAACTAAACTGCGTTATGGGATTCTAACGGATTTTAATATGTAGGTTAATTGCATGCTTGACTGTTGGACTATTTTGCATATCATAAGGAATTTCTATCATGGTTGGTTTGCATGCGTGAATGATTGATCACCATTCGTTTTAGTTACTTATATGGAATTAAAAAATAACATGCGAGTATGGATTGTAATCATGATAACGTGTGTATATGGGGTTGTTTTGCTTAGCTTTGTATTTCGTGAATCTGATAGACATATACTGTTTCACCGCATGAGTTAAAATAGGGGTTTATGCTTAAATTTAATATTATTGCAATTTCACATAGACATATAGTGATTTTGGTCTTATTGACGATTACATGGTGTCTATTGCATGTAGATGTTATGTAAGTGGGTCATAATATATTGAAAAATAGTTATGTCTACATTAGTGCCCTTAGCTGCTTTCCGTTGATATATGAACAATCTTGCATGATGGTGGTAATTAGATGAATTATTAAATGAAGTTAGGATCCCATTATTTTCAGATTTGATTTATTTCATTATTATTCTTATTTTAGTTTTTAATTGCGTTTAGAGTAATTCACAATTATACGCGTTAGTTTAAGCGTATAAAAATAGTGATTTAGTTGATGCATAATAGTTTAATTTAAACAACTTTTTCCGTGGATCGATACTCGACTTACTCTGTATTGCTTGTTTACACATGTATGCTTGCATGAGTTAGAGCTCTTTTGTTAAACTAAAAAAGAGGCAACAAGTTTTTGAAGCCGTTGTAGGGGAAAGGCGTTTAAATTTATATTATTATCATTAGTTTTAAGCTATATTGTATGACTTAGACAAATCTAATCTTATCTCATTTCTATTTTTATTTTTGTTTTTGTTTCAAGAACTTGTATAAATTTTTATGCGTATGCGGTCAGCCAATACCAACTTAACACCTGCTCAGGATAACATAAACGGGAGAGGTTGGAAAGCGAGTGTTCGTAGAAATTTACAAGCACAGTTAGAGGGTACTACATCTAATATGGCAGCAGAAGAACAAAGAATCGAGCAAAGAGAGGAGCATAGGGCTCTGAGAGAATATTCCATGCCTAATATTAATGGATTACAGTCTAACATAGTCAGACCAGCGATAGCAGCTAACACTTTCGAGATAAAAATGGGCACTATTCAGATGGTGCAAAATACGGTTCAGTTCGGGGGTGCTGCTACAGATGATCCGAATGAACACCTATTAAGTTTTATTGAGATATGTGACACATTCAGATATAATGGGGTGACGAAGGATGCTATCAGACTTAGGTTGTTTCCGTTCTCATTGAGGGATAAAGCGAAGAGTTGGCTTCATTCTCTGCCAGCAGGATCTATAACTACATGGGAGGACTTAGCACAGAAGTTCTTAGCCAAGTTTTTCCCAATGGCTAAGACTGCAAAAATGAGAACAGCAATCTCTCAATTCCAGCAACAACAGGGTGAATCCTTATATGAGGCATGGGAGAGATACAAAGAGATGCTACGGAAGAGTCCCCACCACGGTATGCCAGATTGGATGGTGATCAACACATTTTACAATGGATTGGGATGGCAGTCTAGGTCGATTGTAGATGCAGTTGTGGGAGGAGCATTATGGGCAAATAGTTATGAGGAGGCCTATAACCTTATTGAAACAATGGCAGCAAATGATTTTCAAAATCCTACATCTCGGATGCCACAGCCCAAGGTTGCAGGTTTGTTGGAAGTGGATGCGATTACTCAGTTGTCGGCACAAATGGCAGCTATGGCGAAGAAAATAGATACATTGGCAGAAAGTAAAGTGAAATCAGTTGCCTTCGTATGTGAGATTTGTGCAGGGTCACACTTGACAGACCAATGTGCTATCAGCTCGGAGTCGGTACAGTATGTGGGAAATTACAGGAAACACCGAGGATAATTTCAGAACACATACAACCCCAACAACCGTAATCATCCAAATTTTAGTTGGTCAAATAATCAAGGAAATCAGCAAAATCAGTTTTAACCGAATAATCAGTTTCAGTCACAGCCAGCGCAACCACAGTTTACTCCAAGACCACCTTTTCTACCGGGATTTTCTCAACAACAACAACATCATACTCCAGCTGCACCTCAGCAAGAAAAGAAATCAAAAATAGAGGAGATGATGATGAAGTACATGGCAAACACGAAGGTCATGATCAAAAGCCAAGCAGTGGCTATTAAAAATCTAGAAACTCAGATGGGGCAAATGGCGAGCATGCTTAACAACAGGCCCCAGGGTTCATTGCCAAGTAATACGGAAGCAAATCCATGAAGAGACGGGAAGGAACAGTGTCAAGCGATTACATTAAGGTCTGGGAAAAATATTACAGAGACTGAGAGTCGCGCACCCGCGCCTTGTTGTACTGAGAGTCCGCGCGGCGGCACGAGGCAGAGCAGTCGACTGAGCAGGGAGAAAATCAAGAGGAATCTGAATCGCAGCGAGGAGAGAAGGATAAAGCAGGTTCAGATGAGAAGCCTTAGAATACAGTACCATCAGTTCACCCTCAGGTTCTGTATCTGCAGAGACTGAATAAACAGAGGGAAGATAAACAGTTCAGCAAGTTCTTAGAGGTATTTAAAAAGCTGCAAATTAATATACCTTTCGATGAAGCATTGGAACAGATGCCAGGTTATGCAAAGTTCATGAAGGGTATATTGTCAAGGAAGAAGAGATTAGACGAGTTTGAAACAGTGGCCTTGACAGAGGAATGCAGTGCAGTGGTTCAGCGCAAATTACCTCCAAAGCTGAAGGATCCGGGCAGTTTCACAATTCCATGCACGATCGAAAAGATGAGTTTCAATAAGTGTTTATGTGATCTCGGGGCAAGTATCAATTTGATGCCCTTGTCAGTATTCAATCAGTTGGGATTGCCGGCTCCAAGGCCAACAAATATTTCGTTACAGTTAGCTGACAGATCCATCACGTATCCACGGGGAATTATTGAAGATGTACTGGTAAAGGTGGATAAATTTATCTTTCTGGCTGACTTCATCATCTTAGATTATGAGGAAGACAAGAGTATACCAATCATACTGGGGAGACCATTCTTAGCCAGAGGAAGAACTTTGATAGACGTGCAGAAAGGGGAACTCACTATGCATGTACATGATTAGGAGGTTACTTTTAACGTCTTCAAGGTAATGAAGTTCCCAACAGATGAAGAAGAATGCTTACGGGTTGATTTGGTGGATTGGGTTCTAAATGATGAAGTACAGAGTCTAGTGGAGTATGAACCTTTGAGAAATATCATTGCTGAAAATTCAAATTTGGAGGACGAGGAACTTAACGAACTTGTGCAATATCTGTATACCACTCCACAATTCAGAAAATTCAGAACACCTGTCGAGCCATTGACGAAAGCTGGCGAGTCATCGGTAAAATTAAAGCCATCTCTTGAGACACCTCCAGAACTTGAATTAAAACCACTTCCAGAACATCTCAGGTACGCATTTTTAAATAAAGATTCAATGCTACCTGTGATTATTTCTTATGCACTAACATCTTTTCAGGAAGAAAAACTGCTACGAGTGCTTTGAGAGTTCAAATCAGTGATTGGATGGACCATAACAGATATCAAAGGGATCAGCCCTTCATTTTACATGCATAAGATCCTGATGGAGGATGGGAGTAAGCCGTCGGTTGAGCAGAAAAGGAGACTTAATCTGATAATGAAAGAAGTGGTTAAGAAAGAGGTACTGAAATGGCTGGATGCAGGCATAATCTATTCGATCTCAGACAGTTCATGGGTGAGCCCAGTGCAGTGTGTACTGAAAAAGGATGGCATGACCATCGTGACTAATGAGAATAATGAGTTGATTCCAACACGAACAGTGACGGGGTGGCTAGTCTGCATGGACTATCGCAAGCTCAACAAGGCCACGAGGAAAGATCATTTTCCACTACCATTCATTGATCAGATGTTGGATAGATTAGCAGGTCATGAGTACTATTGCCTTTTGGATGGATATTCGGGCTATAATCAAATTGTGATAGCTCCAGAAGACCAGGAAAAGACAAACTTCACATGTCCTTACGGCACTTTCGCTTTCAAAAGGATGTCCTTTGGGTTGTGCAATACTCCAGCCACCTTTCAGAGATACATGATGGCTATATTCTTAGACATGGTGGAACAGAATGTGGAGGTATTTATGGATGATTTTTTAGTCTTCGGGGGCTCATTCGACTTATGCCTTGAGAATTTGATTATGGTTTTGAAGAGGTGTGTTGAGACAAATTTAGTGCTGAACTGGGAAAAGTGCCATTTTATGGTACAAGAAGGAATCATACTGGGACACAAAGTTTCGAAGAAGGGACTCGAGGTGGATAGGGTGAAGCTAGAAACTATAGAGAATTTGCCACCACCTACTTCAGTAAAAGGTGTTCGCAGTTTTTTGGGACATGGAGGTTTCTACTGCAGATTCATCAAAGACTTCTCCAAGATAACTAAACGACTATGCAGTTTATTGGAGAAGGATGCACAGTTTAATTTTGATGAGGCTTGCGTGTCGGCATTTGAGCATTTAAAGGGGAAACTAACTTTAGCACCAGTGATTACTGCACCTGATTGGGATTTGCCATTCGAGCTGATGTGTGATGCCAGTGATTACGCCGTAGGGGATGTTTTGGGGCAGAGGAGAGAGAAGATGTTTCATGTGATTTATTATGCCAGCAAGACCCTTACAGATGCACAGTTGAACTACACCACCACAGAGAAAGAGTTATTGACAGTGGTGTACGCCTTTGATAAATTTTGAGCATATTTGATTGGCACAAAGGTGATAGTATATACGGATCACGCGGCAATTCGACATTTAGTGGCAAAGAAGGATGCAAAGCCCTGGTTGATCAGATGGATTTTATTACTACAGGAATTTGATTTGGAGATCAAAGATAGAAAGGGCACTGAAAACCAAGTGGCGGACCACTTATCTCGACTAGAAAATCCAGAAAGGGAGGCAGACGACAAAGTTGTGATCAATGAATCCTTTCCAGATGAACAATTATTTGAGGCGAAAGGGGAGGTGCATGGTTTGCAGACTATGCAAACTATTTGGTGAGTAAGATGATACCTTCTGACTTGGTGGGTTATCAAAAGAAATTTTTTTTGCATGATGTCAAATGGTATATATGGGATGAGCCTTATTTGTTTAAACAGTGTTCTAATCAAATGATAAGAAGGTGTATTCCGTATAGCGAGATCGAGGGGATTCTGCAGGACTGCCATTCTTCGGTGTATGGGGGTCACTATGGAGGAGAAAGAACAGCGGCCAGAGTACTACAAGCAGGATTCTACTGGCCGACAATTTTCAAGGATGCATACAATTTTGTCCAGCGGTGTGATAGATGTCAGCGAGTGGGGAACATCTCGAAAAGAAATGAAATGCCTTTGAATACGATCCTTGAAGTAGAAATTTTTGATGTGTGGGGGATTGATTTCATGGGACCATTCGTTTCTTCCTGCGGTAACCTCTACATCTTGCTCGCAGTGGATTATGTCTCGAAATGGGTAGAAGTGGCAGCTCTTCTGACAAATGATGCCAAGGTAGTCCTCAGGTTTTTGCATAAAACTATCTTCACGTGGTTTGGGACTCCTAGAGCCATCATAAGTGATGAAGGCAGTCATTTCTGTAACAGACAGCTTTCCGCTTTGTTGGCCAAGTATGGGGTGAACCATTGAATTGCTACAGCTTATCACCCACAAATGAATGGCCAAGCGGAAGTGTCGAATCGAGAAGTGAAAAGAATTCTTGAAAAAGTTGTAAATCCCACGAGGAAAGTGTGATGCCCCCAAAATAGGTATACATCACCTATTCTGAGTCGTCAAAAATATGGTACAAAATTCAAATACAACTTACTAATACAACTGTCGTGTTCAATACAACAAAACAAAACATAAACTGTGAGTTTGAATACAAATATTGTCTACTAGAGAGTATACAAACTCAAAAGGAGTCCTCATTACAATTATTATCACACTATTTCACAGAATAGTGAGGACTACTAATGCTATCCTCTGGACCATCACTCCGTTCCCCGACTCGTCCCAGCTATATTCTCATTTCCTGAAGAGAATAGTGAAAGAAAGGGTGAGCTCAACTAGCCCAATAAGAAATATTATGACTAAGATAATGTAGAATAAATTATCATTAGTCTTCAACAATGTTAAACTGATAAAATACAATAGACATCAAGTTTAACTGCAACGGAACCAGCAATCCATTAAAAGAGTCAAGTAGAGAATAAAATCTAATATCTTTTATGATTTAAAAGGTTTTTCATGACTTTTTTCGCTGGAACTCAACTTAATAAATAATCCACATCATCGAATCACCCTTACACTACGACCAAGGATATTCTTTAGTATCACGACCACGAATTATCTATGCACTACGGCTAAAGATAATCATATTTTCATCAACGGTCCTGATCATGCCATAAAACAATTCATCTTTGCACTACGGCCAAAGAGAATCCATAGCCATAATCATACCAAAAACTGTCCATCAATGCACTACGGGCTAATGAGGACTTTTTCCACATCATTTGTAACATTACGGTCATGATTACATCGAATAATCCCTAGTCATAATCATACCAAGTCCATCTATGCACTACAGGCCATAGATGACTTTCAAAAAAATATAAACATGAGGATGATGACAATGATATAAGAATTCAGCAAAATAAGTTCAAGAATTAATTTATCTAGGAACTGATAACGTCCAAATTGTCAACATGATACTGCTTTGTAGAGTAAAATTCAAGAATGCTCAGAAGAATATTTTCATGAAAAGATACTGAATGAAGCGCAAATATTAAGGATATTCCACTAATTTCATTGAGTATAGAAGTCAAAGTTTTAACCAACTGAGTATAATAAAGAATTGAATAACAAAAGAAATCACCATGCATGCGATAGACAGCACAGACAGGTTATTCCAACAGAATAATAAATAATGGAACCAGGTCAGGCGCAAACGCACCGACAAGATATTCCGACAGAATAATAAATAATGAAACCAGGTCCGGCGTAAACGCACAGACATGATATTTTAATAGAATAATAAATAATGGAACCAGGTCCTGCGTGAACACACAGACATGATATTCCAACAGAATAATAAAGACGGAACCAGGTCCGGCGTAAAACGCACAGACATGATATTCCAACAAAATAATAAAGAAAGGAATAAAAGATGAATGTCACCAAGTATAGGGTAGCCCACGTATACAGGTTATTCCAACAGAATAATAAATAATAGAATAACAGAAGTTCTCTTCATGAATACAAAAGAAATAATACCCCTTACGGGTACAACAAATAATATCACTTACCTTTAGAAAAATTAAATACTGGAGTAGTGAAGTAGCAGAATACTTTTCTTCTTTCTCTCTATAATTTCTCTCTCTAGAGTTTCAGTGAATTTGTAAAAAATAATGAAGGAATGAGCTTCTACTTATAGGAGAATGGAAGTGTACTATTTATGAACGAATTATTTCTGCAAAATTATTTCTTAAATCAACTAACAACTAAGCCAAACAACTAACCAATAAGATCTAAACAAAAATAAAATATAATACATACATATATATATATATATATATATATATATATATATATATATATATATATATATAATATTGCAACACCCATCAACTTTTCCACCACCCAAAATTAATTTATAATAAAACAACCAACATTAATTATCAACCCATCCACTTTTCCACCAAAACCGACTACCACACACACTCACACACTAAATTCCACCAACAAGTCACTCTCACACATCACTCTCACCCATATCACATTTATATATATATATATATATATATATATATATATATATATATATATATACACACACACACACACACACACATCTCACACTTATATATATAATTTCCTCCTCTATACGTAACTTCATCTCACCCCTAATTTTAAAATTAGTTTTTCAACACATATGGGCCCCACCTTTAAATAATTTTCTACCGATTATTTTAAAAAATGGGTAAATAGGAATCCAAATAATAAGCAAAATTGAGTGACTTCTCACGTAAGCATCAATAATCAATACCGTGTGCTACTATGTAACCACGCGTATTACTGTACTTTTACTATCGAGTAGTTCAACAGTATTAATGGTAAAACTTCCGCCATTATTTTTATAAAAATATTTTTGTCGTTTTCTCAATCCGACAATCATTCCGTTGTGGGGTCCACCAATGATTGCGCCGTTGTACGAATATTCCCTGTTAAAATGAATATTTCCCGACCAATCGAATATAATACAACAACTTGCATACTTTGTAAAATTTCTAAATACTACCCACAACAATAACATTGTATCAAATCCACACCATAATATTAAAAAAAATATTTTGAGAAATTTAAATTTTTATTGATAAAATCTAGGGTCTCACAATCTCCCCTCCTTATAGAATTTCGCCCTTAAAATTTACGTAAGTACCTGGTATGCCGAACAGATGCGAACACTTCGTCAAATTCTAACTCTTGAGGTATAACCTTTAAGCGTAGAATATATTCTCGGATTTAAACAGGTACATCTTCATACGTTAAATCATCCGCTACCTCGTCCGGTTTTAAATCAATAATGTGGTTCGGATCGTCCACATATTTACGTAACATCGATACGTTAAAAACGTTATGAACACGCGACATACTTGGCGGTAAAACGAGTTTATAAGCCACAGTTCCTACTTGATCGAGGATTTCAAATGGGCCAATTAAATTGAGGGTTGAGATTTCCTCTCTTCGTCGATTCTTGCTTCTAGAATAACGCCCTCTTGAACCTTTTTCTTCACATTCGTCAGCTCCGGATTTGTAGCTTGAGCGACTTTAACTTTATCGATTAAAGTCGATTCTACTTGTATATTCGTTATCTTCACGTGGGTCCCTAGAGTCTTTAACTCTATCTTCATCACTTGTAAGTTATACGAAATGAGTCTTTGTGTTAACAACATCGCACTCGTAAACGCATACGATCTTCTACTCAACGCGTCAGCTACCACGTTCATTTTTTCCATGATGATATTGAATGGTACGATCGTAATCTTCAACAGCTCGAGCCAACTTCTTTGGCACATTACACGTTCGTTTTAGGTGAAAAAAATATTTGAGGGTTTTAGAAATGGGTTTTGTACTGGGGTCAATACAAAATTTGATTTCACGCTCTAGGGGTAGGCTAAGAAGTCTTCAACAATATGTCAAGAAATTTATTAACAATAGAAATATCATTCAAAGTTGTGGTCCTCATCAAAGGCTTGGATAGTACGTCACATTGATACCTATTAACTTGCCATCGTCATTCACGACGTCGCCTGCAGAAAGTTCGGCTTCAGTGCATTCCACACAAAGAAGTCAACAACAAAAGGATCGGGGCTCTTTACTTATGGCTTGATATGATAATGATTGACTTTAAAGGTTTGGTTACTTTGAATTCACATAACAGGTGTGAGGGCCCCGAATCCGGGTCCCAAATTACCGAATCCGGTTCGATCATTCTATACAACTATTACTATTTGTGAAAGATATAAACATAACTTGTTTGTACAATACATTACACACTATTCCCCAAGGTCGAGTAACCTTAACTAAATACACACTACATAACTTACTTAACACATAACCTTAAAATACAACACTTATACAATTTAGTTGCACACATATCCTAAATCTGGAACTGTCTTTAACCTTTCCTTGTATCCGACACGTTCGTCTTAATCTGTAATATTTTATCATGATATAGCAAGGGTGAGCATAAGGATTGCCCAATAAGTTTAAATTCAATAATATAACGATATATCATGATTGAAAGAGTCTGAATAATAAGCTGGCTATAATTCAACAATATAATTGTGAACTACCAGGAACAAACTTTTGACTGAACAAGTATTATACATGAACAAATATATCTGAACCAACTGATAATGAAGGTGATCAGCCTTTCATACCTGACTTATACATCTAATATGTACAGAGTACAATTCATGGTAACCAGCAATGATTAACCATAAGCTTATACGAATGAAACAACTCTTAGTAGAGTTAAGTAAAAATAAACTTGCCTGAACCGTTGATTACCTCTACACAATTTATACGCTTTATCCGAAGACCTAATATTAGTAATATAGATCTCTAATATTAGAATAATATCATCACAATATAATACTATTATATATATATATATATATATATATATATATATATATATATATATATAAACATAGAATAATCTAAACACATAACACACATCCCTATCAGTCTCTAACACACATAGGACTCGGTATCAAGTCAAACTATTGCAGTCTGAGTTGAACCCGACACAAAACTGACATCCCGACGGTCTAGTCGGACTTTTATCGAGTTTAAGTTCAATTAAACTCTGCCTTAACACTTAACAATTATCTCAGATAATTTTAATATCAGTCAAAATATTTTTCTAAGTCTTATAATAATTTTCAGATAATTATTATCATTTATCATGATTTTTCAATCATTAATATAGTATTTATAAGAATTAAATACCACCTAATTCTTTTATCATTAATATTTATTTATTACTAAATATTAATGAAATACATCACAAAATATTAAAATATATTTATAATATCACAAAGTATTTTTAATACCTTAAAATCATTTAAATATAATTTTTAAACACTTAAATTCATTATCCGATATTTACTTTTAATATTAAAATATTAATATTTTCATGAAAAAAATATCAAAAGTTATATTTTATAACTTAAAATATTTTTCTAACACTTAAATCATTTTTATATGATTTATAAAACATTAATTCTATTTTTCCTTAATTTATTTAATATGTTTAATAAATAAACTAATTATCATTAACATTAATTAATTAATTAATGAATTTCATCACAAAATATTAAAAGTCACTGAAAATATCTTTAAATATTTTCTTATACCATAATATTATTTTTCATGATTTTTCATGACTTAAAACCATTTTTAAATAATCTATTTAATATAATAATTAAATAAATTAAATATCATTTATATTCCAAAAATATTAAATATTTATGAAATATACTCAAAATAATTAAAAACTATTTTTCATACTTTAAAATAATTTTTTCGGAATTTATTTTGTATTTTTAATAATAAAAATCTATTTTTCTCTAATTTTTAAGTAATTTTCGAAAAATCAGAAAATATATAATAATAAAACCGTCGCTAAAGGGCCCTATAGCGACAGACTCGTCGCTATTGGTGTTCTTGGGCCAAGCCTAGATCTTCAAAGTCAGCTACCAGGGTACCATGTTTGACCGTGATTAAAACAGTGTTCGTGTTGATTTCTAGGAAGCTAAGGGAACCTAGAATGTAGTATAAGTGTACTACTACAACTTGAATCAAGTTTTCTGGAAATCCTACATCACAACAGAAACATATGAGCCTCTAAAAATCATGTCAAGCCTGTTCTTCATTTTCTAGGTTACCCAGAAATGAAGAACAACCTTAGCACCTACTTTGTGATCCTTGTAACGAGTAATCTGGGCTTGATTCATACGATATAAAGGTTGAATCATGAAGTTGGGAAGTCAATCTACATGTACATGACAACATCTCTGTGACAACCCCAAAATAGGTTCATTCCATCCAACCTATTCTGAGTCGCCAAATACATGGTACAGAAAACAACTACAACTTTATTACAACAATTGTCGTGCAAAATACAACAACACATATGCTGTGAGTTTGGATACAAATATATACCAAATGTGACTCATGTTCCAACCGTGGACATCACCTCACAATAACACCTTACATAAAGGTATAGTCAAAAACTGTTTTAGAAATTAGAATCTTTGGGAAGAGCTCAAGGAAACCTTCGTACATGGGAGGCCACACGTCTAGGTTATGATAGATATCATATGGCCACAGAATTATCCTTGGTCTACCCAATAGACCCCAAAGAAAAACGAGAAGATTACTATCGTATTCTTCCCAATGGTGAGTCTTCTCTTGACTTATCATTATCTCCACTGTCTCTAATTGAGAATTATACTTCAAACAAACACCAAGATTATATAGGTAGTGCCCATAGATATACTCAGCAAGTGGATGAGCACAACCCTGTCTTATGATGACACGAGGTTGTATGTCATTAGACATCTTGTATGATAGTGACAAAACACCCTTCCAACGTTGGGTTCGCCTCACCCTATTTTCTTCACCAAATATAACTACTAAATGATGACCACCATTCTATTCCCTTATTACCCCCGCACGACCCAGCTACACTCTTATTACCTGAAAGGAATTGTGAAGCAAAAGGGTGAGCACAACTAGCTCAGTAAAGAATATCATGACTAAAGATAATTCAATTATCAATAGCCTTCATCAATAATAAATCAGAGATTTAGAACATATGGTAAATGATAAAAATTTCAACCATAGTTGCAGCGGAACGAGCAATCCATTAGAAGAGTCAAATAGACTATAAAGTCTATTATCTTCTCCATGTTAAAAATCCACCAACAATGTTTTATCCATGTAACATCACTCAACAGTTCCTTTCCACAATCATATGAATAACTCATAATCATAATTGTGACTATAAATTTTTCTTCGCACCCAGGACGAAGAATATTTTCATCACCTGTCTTTACCTGAAACATCAAAGATCATGGTTATACCAAATCACAATTCCTGTTTATAATCATACTAACAAATCCATCTTTGCACTACGGGCCAAAGATATTCATCAACAAACCATCTTTGCACTACGGGCCAAAGATATTCATCAACAAACCATCTTTGCACTACGGGCCAAAGATATTCAACAACAGTTCATCTTTGCACTACAGGCCAAAGATATTCATCAACAGGCCATCTTTGCACTACATGCCAAAGATATTCATCAACAATTTATATTTGCACTACAGGCCAAATATATTCATATCTCAAAGAAATATATAATAATTTCAGAATTTATATAAACAATAATTATAACCATGTTGATCAATTCACCTTTGCACTTAAGCTTAAGATATTCAATTATAAATTCAATGGTCATGATCATACCAGTCACAATTCAACTTTGCACTACAGGCCAAAGAGAACCCTAGTCATGATCATACCAATAATCTATCCATCTTTACACTCCAGTGAAAGAGAATTTCAACATCAGGGTTATAAAAATGTTATATATGATGATAAAAAATAATATGATCAACAAATAGTTTTAATCTCAAGAGTAATATTCGTAACTCATGAATAGTAAATCGTGAATAGTAACTCATGAATAGTAACTCGACATGAAAAAAAGTAGAAATTCCACAATAAAATTCATACCAATATTTCGGTATAATGATATTGAAAGAATAATATTTCTTAAGCTTATAAACAATTTATTTTAATTGTTTACACTTTACTAAATAATGCATTTAATCATCATAAAATGCCTACTCTTAAGATTTCATCATCAATAACCAAAACCCTCATCAAAAATCTGCATATACCTCATATAGGATTCTCAAGCCATAAAATCCTATTTTCCAATTTTCTTTCTTCACAAAACATATTTAATTCATTTACTCATAACTAGACCATTTTCATGAAAAATACCAAATCAGTTCCAAAAATATTTCTTTTCTGGGATTTAGCATAATATAGTCCCATAGTGAACATATATTTTTCTCAGAATTTTTAAAAGTCATTTACTATTTTTCATATGGCCAAAATAGCCGAATATTTAGACATTTATCAAAAATTGTACTTTTGTCTAAAAATTCTGAAATTTACAGAGTATACTTCTATCATATACCTGTACTCCCAATAAAAATTTCATCAATTTTGGAGTTAACCACAAGGAATTATAAGCTACTTTTAAAATAGTCTTTTCTCATAAAATTCATAACTCTCAATCTATACATCCAAAAATCACCATTTTTGGACACAATCAAGAAAACTCATCAAAATATCATTTCAAATTTTTTCAGAATTTCTGAAGTTCAGAAAAATTACGAAACTGAAAAACATAACAACCCTTAAAATCCCTTAATATCCCTTACTATCCCTTACTATCCCTTACCTTAAAAGAGCAGTACTTCTGATCGGTATGCAAAGCCGAAGGAAACTTGCACTGAATAGTAACTCTCAAAGTATCTAAATACTCACAAAATATGCTTCATAATATAGAGAGAGAAAGAGAGAAAGCTTATGTTTCTGGTGTGATTTTCAATTCTAACTTAGCCCTCTATTTATAGGAAAATTTTGGTAGGTTTGACCTGCAACCTGATGGCTTTACCTGCTACTATTCCCACCCACCACATTTGAAATATAATTCAGCACATTTCTTCACCAACCACAAGTGGGGCCCACCAATTCTAGAATTTCCCACCAAAATGATAAACTCCAAAAATTCAACAATTTCTGAACCAGTCATCTCGTAAAATTCATAATAAATCATACGTTCATTTTTAACGGTTCAAAATTTGTGGGCATATACTCAACTTATATATGTATAACATATCCAAAAATTACCACGATCCAACGGTCGGATTAAAAATTATAACCCCCGCAAAATATCTCAAAAACCCTGATTTTTAATACCTCCATTCCGACAAAAATACGGATAAAAATCTCAACATTAACTCCTTCAGTTTTTAACCACAAAAATACATCCCTCATTTATATCCACATAAAATAAATATTTTCTTATCATATGAATCAATAATTAATTATTCACAAATAATATTACAGAATCACATTTATGGCAACCAGGCCGTTCCCAGGAAAGAGGGGGCTTTCCAATAAGAATTTTTCCTTACTGGCGCGCAATTAGATGACCAAACCTCTCCTTAGACAGAACTTTCTAGACATTGCCAATAATGTTATCTAATAATATTATTCAAATAATATGAATTATTGATCTGATAATGGAAAATACTGTGCAGTGACAATTATTGAACAACAATAATATAAAATTTCAACGTAGCAATTATTGAATCAATAAAATAAAATATTGAACAGTAATTACTGTAACAATTATTGAGTAGTGCCTTCTTACATAAGAATCAATAATTTCAAAAATACTATGCAATACCGTGTGCTACTGTGCAATAACGCGCATTACTGTATTTTAACCACCGGGTATTCCAACAGTGTTAACGGTAACAACTACGCCGTTATTTGTAAAAACTCAAATTTTTGTCGTTATCGTCATCCGACAGTTATTCGTTATGGGGCCCACAAATAGCTGCGCCGTCGTACGAATATTCCCCGACAGAAAGAATATTCTACGACCAAACGAATATTCCCCGACAACAATGATTATTTTATAACCACTTGCTTATTTTGAAAAAAATATTCACATTTCACCCATAACTTTAAACTTTTATCAATTTAACCATTTACTGAATAGTAATTATAAGAAAAATTGAATACTTTTATTTCATAAAATTCGGGGTCTTACAATCTCAGTTTAACAACATCACAAATGTCAGATTTATCACGGTCAAACTACTTGTCAGAAAATGCCTTTGAATATTCTGGGTTACCCAGATTTCTTCTTCCGGCAGTTCGGTCAACCTACTTTGACCTTAAATAATTTCGTTCCTGTTCATGATCTGGGTGTTATAACGACTCTTATGTGTAGCCCACATACCAGTTTACAAAGTTAAAACAATAACATGACCTAAAAATCAAAGAGAAACAAGATCAATGACCTGGAAATACACTGCCAGACTTTCTGGGTTTCTGGGTTTGCCCAGATTCCAGAAGTCGTGCTCGGTCAACGTACTTTGACTGTCTGTAAAATAAAATTCAGACATGCTATGACCTTGTTTTCAATTTCAGATCATAGACCACATGGCATAGAACAGATCTAAAGCATAAAACACACAAAATATCGAACACATAAAGATCTAGAGGGCCTGACATATGGCTGTCAGACGACTTTTTCCAACTTTTCCAGATTTGATAAAATGATAATTTCGAGCATCTAGATGTTATGGATCCATGATCCAACAACCCAGATCACTTATAGACACCTTATAACACATATTTAACCAACAACTAACATTAAACAACATAAGATCAAAGGATTTCTAGGATTAGAGTTTATACCTCCTTTAAGGCTAAAATCTTGAATCTGACTTTTGGATCTTGATCTTGGAAAGTTAATCATTGATAATGGTTTATCTCCTCATTCTCTCACACTCCCCATTCCCGAATTTTAGAGAGAGAATGTCTTGGGAGAAAATGAAAATTAAAGTAGCTCTTTCTCTCTCCTTAATCTATTTATTTGATATGATTCAATGTATTGGATTGCAATATATGGCTGGTAAATGACACATATCTAGGGCTAGGCTATTGGTTAGTTCACCAACCCCATATCTTACCAAGATTTGCAAGTTACCTTACTAAAAAATCCAAGAAGGGCATTATAGTCTTTTTGATTTCTAAATTAATGGCATATTGGTCATTGTCCCAAACCCTTAGGGTTTAGGATTTGGTTAGGGTTTAGGGTTTAAAACCCTTAGGGTTTACAAATTTAATTTTCTAAAATTTCTAATTTATGATAGAAAATTAATATTTCTAACTTATAATTAGAATTTTCTAATTATATAAAATTTCTTAATCATACTTTAAATCTTGCTAATTAGGATTAACATTTCCTAATTAAAATCGCTAATTACGTAATTAGGGTCAAAATCACGGATTAGGGTTTACAAACCACTAATTAGGGTTTCTAATAGAAAAATAAATTTTCTAATTTAGAAATTAAATTTTCATAATTAGATTAGGGTTTTCTAATTACTCATAACTTTAAAAGTAAGATTAATATTTCCTAATTAACATTAAATTACTAAATTAACACTTAGTTTTCTCTAACTATAAAATTAGGGTTTTTAACCAATTTGTTAAGATTAACCCTAATTAATCCTATAATTATTTACACTTACGCCATTAAGTTGACGTTCTTAATATATACCTAGGGTTTGTTACAAATATCTTTTATCTGGTCAACCCTTGACCCTTAACCACATACTGTACACATATACACAGAACATATTCACGTATACCCTTAATCCTGAATAATTCACCTAAATCCTTCACAGAATTTTGAAATCCTCAAAATTCTTTTTTAAAAATATCAAACACATACACTAATTTTCTGTCTAGGTTCTAATTTTGAACCTTAAAGCAATTAATAAAAATTTTAAAAAAACATTCAAAATTCTCGGGTTGTCACAACAGGTTGGTTAGGAGTATGAAAGCTAACAACCTTACAAAAAGCATGATGAGTAGTTAACTAATCGATTCCTAAAATCACATCAAAAGCAAGTATTTTCAAAGAGATACGATCGACAGGTAACGTGAAAGTGTCGATTTGAATCAAACAAGATTTATAAATAGTGGAGTTAACGAAGGTTTCTCCCAATTGAGTTTAAACAGATATATCATAGTCTAACTTCTCCGGAGTTAACTTTAGACACTGAACACAACTAGGTGCAATAAAAGAGTGAGTAGAACTGGTATCTAACACGGTATAGACTTCGCAAGAGTTTATGACTAACATACCCGTCATAATTTTATTCAGGTTTCTCGTCACGAAAAAAAATGCTCTCTCTTAAACTACTGGCTTTGGCTTGTCTGGGACATCCTTCGGTGCCTCCATCCTAGCTGAACTTGTCTTCGGTGAATGACAAAATCGGACTAACTGACCTTCTCTTCCACAATTATAGCATGCTTTGGACTGCATCGCACAGTTTGGACTGATGTGTCCCTCCCCTCCGCATTTGAAGCATATGATAGGTGGTCGTTCTCCTTCCTTAACAACGGTGCTGGTGCTGACGTCTTTCCATCATTGTTGAATCTCCTCTTCTTAAAATGTCCATTCGTATTGTTTTGACCATGATTACCACTGAAGCGGTTACCATTTCTGGCATGTTGATTCCCTCCATGCTTATTGTCACCGCTTTGATGACTGTTATCACTGGTATTATCATTTTTCTGGCTGCTCTCTTTTGGTTGCTTTGACTCGTTATCGCGCTCCACTAACTGAGCCCTATTTACAACATCTGAATACAAACACAGTTTATGAGAAATAAGATATTGACGTATCTCCGGCTTCAAACCTCTTAAAAACATCCGCTTCATTCTGTCTTCATTATCAACCAAGTGGGATGCAAATCGGGACAACTCGGCAAACTTGGCTTCGTACTGCGACACGGTCATGTTGTTTTGCTCCAACTTGATAAATTCCACCTCCTTCATGTGACGAATACTTTCGGGAAAGTACTTGTCGTTGAACAGCTCTTGGAACTTCTCCCAAGACATCTTGAGTGCGTCAGGCTGGATACGTTTTACAGATTCTCACCAGTGATCTGCCTCTTCACGCAACATAAAGGTGGCAAAGGGAACCTTTTGCTCCTTGGAGCATCCCAAGACATCATATATCTTGGTGATCTGCTTTAACCACGTCTCCACCTTAAGTGATTCTGGCTTTCCCAAAAACTTCGGTGGTCCCAGCTTCTTGAATTGCTTAGCGGTGACCAACCGTGGGTTGCCATTGTTTCCTCCTGCATTATGAACAGGAGCCGCCTTCGCCTGATGTTGCATGAATTCTAAGAAACTCCTAAATGTACCGTCGTTCGTCAATTGATCAGTGTTGTTGTTTACATGAGGATTATTGTCTTCCTGTTGCACATTGTCCTGATTATTGATCTGTAGAGACTCAACGGTCTCCTGTTCTCCATTGCTTATCTCAACATTTTCAGATGCCATTTTCAAATACTGCAACAAAACAAAGGTCAATTAACATATCACATATTATCCCTATACTATGACCGACCAATTAAATACCAAATAAACTTAGGTAGGTCATACTAGCGAAAGAATTCTCCCGTCTCTCCCCTCCTAGTTCTTGCCTCACATCTCAGCTAGGGATTATATCCCTAAGCTTTGATACCAACTGTGACGCCCCTAAAATAGGTATACATCACCTATTCTGAGTCACCAAAAATATGGTACAAAATTCAAATACAACTTACTAATACAACTGTCGTGTACAATACGACAAAACATAAACTGTGAGTTTGAATACAAATATTGTCTACTAGAGAGTATACAAACTCAAAAGGAGTCCTCATTACAATTATTATCACACTATTTCACATAATAGTGAGGACTACTAATGCTATCCTTTGGACCATCACTCCGTTCCCCGACTCGTCCCAGCTATATTCTCATTTCCTAAAGAGAACAGTGAAAGAAAGGGTGAGCTCAACTAGCCCAGTAAGAAATATTATGACTAAGATAATGCAGAATAAATTATCATTTGTCTTCAACAATGTTAAACTGATAAAATACAATAGACATCAAGTTTAACTGCAGCGGAACCAGCAATCCATTAAAAGAGTCAAGTAGAGAATAAAATCTACTATCTTTTATAATTTAAAAGGTTTTTCATGACTTTTATCTCTGGGACTCAGCTTAATAAATAACCCACATCATCGAATCACCCTTGCACTACGGCCAAGGATATTCTTTAGTATCACGACCACGAATTATCCATGCACTACGGCTAAAGATAATCATGTTTTCATCAACGGTCCTGATCATGCCATAAAATAATTCATCTTTGCACTACGACCAAAGAGAATCCATAGCCATAATCATACCAAAAACTGTCCATCAATGCACTACGGGCCAATGAGGACTTTTTCCACATCATTTGTAACATTACGATCATTATTACACCGAATAATCTCTGGTCATAATCATACCAAGTCCATCTATGCACTACAGGCCATAGATGACTTTCAACAAAATATAAACATGAGGATGATGACAATGATATAAGAATTCAATAAAACATGTTCAAGAATTAATTTATCTAGGAACTGATAACGTCCAAATTGTCAACATGATATTTCTTTGTAGAGTAAAATTCAAGAATGCTCAGAATAATATTTCTATGAAAAGATACTGAATGAAGCGCAAATATCAATGATATTCTGCTAATTTCATGGAGTATACAAGTCAAAGTTTTAACCAACTGAGTATAATAAAGAATGAAATAACAAAAGAAATCACCATGCATGCGATAGACCGCACAGACAGGTTATTCCTACAGAATAATAAATAATGGAACCAGGTCAGGCTTAAACGCACCGACCGGATATTCCGACAGAATAATAAATAATGGACCCAGGTCCGGCGTAAACGCACAGACAGGATATTCCGATAGAATAATAAATAATAGAACCAGGTCCGGTGTGACCGCACAGACAGGATATTCCAACAGAATAATAAAGACGGAACCAGGTCCGGCGTAAAACGCACAGACAGGATATTCCAACAGAATAATAAAGAATGGAATAGCAGATGAATGTCACCAAGTATAGGGTAGCCCGCGTATACAGGTTATTCCAACAGAATAATAAATAATGGAATAACAGAAGTTCTCTTCATGAATACAAAAGAAATAATATCCCTTACGGGTACAATAAATAATATCCCTTACCTTTATAAAAACTGAATACTGGAGTAGTGAAGTAGCAGAATACTTTTCTTCTTTCTCTCTATAATTTCTCTCTCTAGAGTTTCAGTGAATTTATAAGAAATAATGAAGGAATGAGATTTTATTTATAGGAGAATGGAAGTGTACTGTTTATGAAAGAATTATTTCTGCAGAATTATTTCTTCAATCAACTAACAACTAAGTCAAACAACTAACCAATAAGATCAAAACAAAAATAAAATATAATACATATACATATATATATATATATATATATATATATATATATATATATATATATATATATATATTACAACACCCATCAACTTTTCCACCAGCCAAAATCAATTTATAATAAAACAACCAACATTAATTATCAACCCATCCACTTTTCCACCAAAACCCACTACCACACACACTCACACACTAAATTCCACCAACAAGTCACTCTCACACATCACTCTCACCCATATCACATTCATATATATATATATATATATATATATATATATATATATATATATATATATATATATATATATATATATATATACACACACACACACACACACACACACACACATCTCACACTTTTATATATAATTTCCTCCTCTATACGTAACTTCCTCTCACCCCCAATTTTAAAATCAGTTTTTCAACACATATGGGCCCCATATGTGGGCCCCATTTTTAAATAATTTTTTGCCGATTATTTTGAAAAATGGATAAATAGGAATCCAAATAATAAGCAAAACTGAGTGACTTCTCACGTAAGCATCAATAATCAATATCATGTGCTACTATGCAACCACGCGTATTACTGTACTTTTACTACCGAGTAATTCAACAGTATTAACGGTAAAACTTCCGCCGTTATTTTCATAAAATTATTTTTGTCATTTTCTCAATCCGACAATTATTTCGTTGTGGGGTCCACCAATGATTGCGCCGTTGTACGAATATTTCCTGCTAAAACGAATATTTCCCGACCAAACGAATATAATACAACAACTTGCATACTTTGCAAAAATTCTAAATACTACCCACAACTATAACATTATATCAAATCCACACCATAATATTAAAAAAAATATTTCAAAAAATTTAAATCTTTATTCATAAAATCTGGGGTCTCATAGAAAGACTGGTCATTAAAATTGGATGATGCAGTATGGGCATATAGGACTACATACAAAACACCATTGGGCATGTCACCTTTCCAGCTCGTGTATGGAAAAGCATGTCACCTTCCTATGGAGCTAGAGCATAAGGCATATTGGGCGATTCGGAAGCTCAATTTTGATTTGAAAGCTACAGAGGAGAAACGCCTACTCCAACTCAATGAGTTGGATGAATTCAGATTACAGGCATATGAGAATTCAAAGCTGTACAAGGAAAAGGTGAAGAAATGGCATGACCAAAAGATCATTGATAGAACATTCGAACTGGGACAAAGGGTTTTGCTTTACAATTCCACGCTTAAACTTTTTCCCGGGAAGTTGAAATCCAGATGGTGAGGACCATTTACAATGAAAACTGTCTTCCCACATGGTGCAATAGAAGTGTTCGATAAATTCCCAGATCAGCCGTTTAAAGTGAATGGGCAGCGATTAAAGCATTATTTTGGTGGCGAGGTGGACAGACAGAAAGTCACCTTAATTCTTTCTTCACCATGAGATTTAGAGACAGTCAAGCTAATTGACTATAACTTAGCGCTTGATGGGAGGCAACCCATTATTTCTATCTTTACTCTTTATTTATTCAGTTTAAGTTGCTTTAGTTGGTTTATCTTTAGTTCATTTTTGATAGTTTGTATGCTTTGCATAATTGAGTGTGTAGCTGCGTTTGCATTGAGAGGTGTTTGAAGTAGTATAGATTTTATTTGGTCATTCGTGCTTGCTCAGTAATTCATGTCTTAATAGTGTGCATTAATGTCTCTGTAGGTATTTTAGACTGAAGTCCTCACTGGTTTGCAGTACGGGAATTGAAAGTTAGCAGTGCAGGCACCAGGGTCCCGCGGTCGCTCAATGACTACAGTACAAAAGCTGCGCGCCCGCGCGTCATGTCTGCCAGATAAAAATTCATATTCGCGCACCCGCGCCCGCGCCTACGCCTGGTCTCTACTAAAAAGCTGCGCGGCCGCGCGCGACACCGGCAGTTGAATTTTTTTTAAGTTTAAAACACATGATGTGCCTTATATCTTATATCACTCGATATAACCGATAGCCTTATCAGTCTCCACAACGCCCACGAAACCTCTCTCCAAGCAGTTACACATTGAGGAATCGGAGAATCATAATTTTTCTCCATTGGTTTATCTCCTCTCAAATCCTGCGCATCAGTTACTCTACCCACGATCATCAAATACACTGATATCAATCTAGGGTTTCTAATTGGGTTGTGCAAAAATGAGTTTGGGGGTATTCTCATCATCAGCTCTTATTTATCATCAAGCACATCATCTGCATTCTCTCCATCAACTGCAATGGGTCCGAAAAGAGCATGTTCTTCTTCTTCATCATCATCCTCCTCTAGCAGTCAAGGGGAAGATGTCGTGGATCATTCCAGATTTCTCAGTCTCGAAGCCCAGCAGGAGTATTACCGAATTGTGACTAAAACCTTTGTGAAAGAATGAGGATTCAAGCCTGAGTAACAAGATGGTCAGTTATGTGCTATGATTCGCGAACGAGGATGGTCTGGCTTAATTGCAACTCCTATGCCGATTTCGATGAGCATAGTCTGGGAATTCTATGCTAATGCTAATGCCACCATGAGCGGTCTATCTTTGGTCCGTGGTGTTAAAATAGATTACCGACCACCCGCCATCAGAGCCATATTCAGAATTACTGATACACCATCGACGGGGTCTGCCAATTGGGTGACTGGTGCACATAATGAAACAGACTTGGAATTGGCTATTGCTAAATTGTGCGTACCAGGAACAAAGTGGACGTACAAAGCCGGCACGAATCAGCCTCACTTATTCCCAGTCGTTGCCCTGAATCGATATGCAAAGTCGTGGAATCTGTTCATATGTGCCAAGCTAGTTCCTTAGTCTCATCAGGACGAGATCACAGCGGAAAGGGAAATCATTCTATGGGGCATAATCATCGAAAAATATATTGATGTGGGCCATCTCATCCACCAAAATATGTTACGATATCTGAGGGGGAGCACTACTGGGAGCATTCCACACGCGTCAGTTGTAGCTATATTATGTGCTCAGCAGGGATGCCATTGGGATAATGAACAAATGCAAAACCCGAGCCAGGACATCACTCACGCCACCATTGCAAAATTTGAGGATTGGGTAGGAGGTGTACCGCACCCACGAGGATAAAGTAGGAGGTGTACCACACCCACGAGGATTAGGTTTTATCATTCAGCCCATATTTCCAGAGCCACCACAGCAGCCCTCGTAGACAGATGAGGCAGGCCCGTCAACCCAAGCTACTACTGTTTCTGGGGATCGCCAGCTCCAAAGGTTGGAGCGTAAGATTGATGCCATGTACGATAACTTCGCAGCGTTTGCTACGGGTTTCATGAGGTCGTTGGTAGAGGCATTCGCACTACAAGGGATAACGCTTGAGTGGCCTCAGTTCAGGACAGTTGTGCCATATCCACCACCAGATTCACCACCCGAGGAGGGTGGTGCAGCTGAGCACTAGGGGAGTTTTCTTTAACCTTTTACCTTCATTCACTGGGACATTGAATATTATAAGTTTAGGGGTATTGGGGTTGTAGTAGAGTTGCATGTAGTATTTGCATTTAGTATTTGCATGTTTAGTTTATATTCTGCATGTTTATGTTGCATATAGTAGTTTGCTTGTCAAAATTTTTGTTTATTATGTGTGTATGTTTCGTTTGCATATGTCTCACAAAGTCTAGCTTTATGAAAATTTTATCGAAGCCGATGATGATAGTGAATTTTGAAGGATTGTTGAGTACTTTGGATAACATGAACCTAGTTATAATGTTTTACACGGTGAAATTCATGTTGCTGTTTAGATGGTTTTGGTTTGCACGGACGTGTTCACAATCACTTGTAGGTATAAGAATTATGTGTTGCAGTGCTCGATAGAAAATGTAGTTTTAAAATGGGAAATATGTGGAAAGTGAACTTAGACTGTTTAAAACATTGATATTCAAACTTTGAGAAAACATGGGTATGCTATGTATAAAAAAAAAAGAGAAGCAAATAGCAATAACGTGGCTAGTCTTATTTCGGGGCCCTGTCTACTTGAGTAAGTACGCCTGTAGGGGTGTCTTAACACCTAGCGCCCTAAGGTCTTTCATGGTCTGGGAGTCGTTGATTGAAAGCTCGCTAAGGGGTAGCAGTGTTTGCCTAATGGAATGAGGCATTGCACAGTCATGTGAAAAAAAAGAGAAAACGAAAAAGAAAAGAAAAATAGCAATAAACACCACGGGAAAGAGCAAAAATTGCCCTCGTGAGTAGCAATAAAGCAGTTAAGCCCATTGTTGTACCATAGTTTGTTTTGATATGTTGGAGCAGTCTTTGTTGCGTAAGTATACATAGTCTTGATTTAGACTGTGATTTTCTGCTTTGAGCAGTTTAGCATGTGTATTCTTTGCTTAAAGCAAGTTTTAGTGAACACAACACACACACAACATCTCTATAGCATATGTGACTTATCTGAGTGTATGATATTATGCCTATAGTTCAGTTTGAATTTGTATTCTTGAATTTGGATAATTCGCTGAGGCATTTTGGACTAAAATTCTGTTATGGCTGGCACAATGTTAGACTCGTTTGCATTATGATTTAGTGGCATAGCATGTAGTTACATTTTCAGTGTTTTATGTGTATGCATTGCTTGAGGGCAAGCAATAGTTCAAGTTTGGGGGTATTTGATAAGTGAGTTTTATACCTTCTTATTGGATATCAATTCACGCGAACTATGCCTATCTTAAGTACATTTTAGTGTGTTTTTAGTTGCATTTTGTTTATTTTGCATTGCATGTACTTAGAACTCCCTTTGGTGCAAAAGTGCAGGATATAGCATAATTTGGTGATGTTAGATGGCATGAGGCTAATGGACACATGACGCAAGGAACAAGTGTAAATATGCAACTGAGAATGGATGAAGGAAGAGTGACTTGACAAAGATGCAATGGCAGCAGGACAAAGCAGTAGCAGCAGCCGAGCTAGAATCCAAACTGTAGAAGCCGCGCGGCTGCACGGCTACACAGGTCAATACTCGCGTGCCCGCGCGATCACTCGGATTAGCCATACTTTACACACGCGCGCCCACGCGAAGAATACAAAGGAGGAGCACGCGCTCGCGCTCGATGTTTGAGGCTGCTGAGCTGTTTTATTTTAATTTTTAATTTTATGAGTTTGGGTTGGTTAAAAAATAATTCTGACTGGTGTCAGATGGGGGATTCAGTTAGTTTTACGTGTTTTTCATATTGGAACTAGGGTTTACACTTTGAGAGAATTCCAACGTAGAACCAATCATAATCTCCATATTCTTTACTTCTTCTTTGGATTTTCAATCACTGTGGAAAAACTATTGTTACTTTGCTGGATATTAGTGAGGATTTTAACGTTACTTTTGGATTGTAATCAGCAATTGGGTTTGATCAATTCTTTCTTATCTCTTTCAATTGTTTGCTTATTATCCATGTTTTGCTTTGATCCCATAATGGCTTTTGGTTCAGTCATGAACTAAACTCCACTATGGGATTCTAACGGATTTTAATATGTAGTTTAATTGCATGCTTGACTGCTGGACTGTTTTGCATATCATAAGGAATTTCTATCATGGTTGGTTTGCATGCATGAATGATTGATCACCATTCGTTTTAGTTACTTGTATGGAATTGAAAAATAACATGCGAGTATGGATTGTAATCATGATAACATGTGTATATGGGGCTGTTTTGCTTAGCTTTGTATTTCGTGAATCAGATAGACATATACTGTTTCACCGCATGAGTTAAAATAGGGGTTTATGCTTAAATTCAATATTATTGCAATTTCACATAGACATATAGTGATTTTGGTCTTATTGACGATTACATGGTGTCTATTGCATGTAGATGTTATGTAAGTGGGTCATAATACATTGAAAAATGGTTATGTCTACATTAGTGCCCTTAGCTACTTTTCGTTGATATGTGAACAATCTTGCATGATGGTGGTAATTAGATGAATTATTAAATGAAGTTAGGATCCCATTATTTCTAGATTTGATTTATTTCATTATTATTCTTATTTTAGTTTTCAATTGCGTTTAGAGTAATTCACAATTATAAGCATTAGTTTAAGCATATAAAAATAGTGATTTAGTTGATGCATAATAGTTTAATTTAGACAACTTTCTCCATGGATCGATACTCGACTTACTCTGTATTGCTTATTGACACATGTATGCTTGCATGAGTTAGAGCTCTTTTGTTAAGCTAAAAAAGATGCAACAACTTATTCATTCGGTTTTCTAAGAGTTACTTGTCTCTTCGGTTTTCCAAGAGTTACTTGTCTCTTAGGTGTTCCAAGAGTTAATTGCCCCTTCGTAAATAGTAGTTATCTCTTCAATATTACCAAGAGTCATTTTGACCATTCGTTAAGACCAAGAGCTACTTTCAGTTCTTCTATAAATAGAAGCTCATTCTTTCATTATTTCTTACGAATTCACCGAAACTTTAGAGGGAAAAACTATAGAGAGAAAGAAGAAAAGTATTCTGCTACTTCACTACTCCAGTAATCAGTTTTTCTAAGGTAAGAGATATTATTTGTTGTACTCGTAAGGGGTATTATTTCTTTTGTATTCATGAAGAGAGCTTCTGTTATTCCATTCTTTATTATTATGTTGGAATAACCTATTTATGCAAAGTACCGCATACATGGTAAAATTCTTCTGTTATTCCATTCTTTATTATTCTGTTGGAATAACCTGTCTGTGCGGTCTATCGCATGCCTGGTGAATTTTGTTGATATTCCATTCTTTATTATCCTGTTGGAATATCCTATCAGTGCGGATTACGCATGACCTGGTTCGATTCTTTATTATTATGTTGGAATATCCTGTCTGTGCGGATTACGCATGACCTGGTTCCATTCTTTATTATTCTGTTGGAATATCTTGTCAGTGCGGATTACGCATGACCTGGTTCCATTCTTTATTATTCTATTGGAATAACCTGTCTATGCGGTCTATCGCATGCATGGTGAATTCTTCTGTTATTTCATTCTTTATTATTCTGTTGAAATAACCTGTCTATGTGGATTACCACATGCATGGTGAATGATCCTTCGTATTCATTCATTATTAAATTGTGAAAATGATCTGTCTACGTGGATTATCGCATGGCGGGCGAAAATCCATTTGCAGTTTCATATATTCTATTATACTCAGTTGGTTAAAGCTTTGGTTTCTATACTCCATGAAATTAGTGGAATATCCTTGATATTTGTGCTTCATCCAGTATCTTTTCATGGAAATATTCTTCTGAGCATTCTTGAATTTTACTCTACAAAGCAGTATCATGTTGACAATTTGGACGTTATTGGTTCCTGGATAAATTAATTTATAAATCTTTAAAATTTATTCTTGAACTTGTTTTATTGAATTATTATGTCATTGTCATCATCCTTATGCTTATATTGTGATGAAAGTCATCTTTGGCTTACGTGCATAGATGGACTTGGTATGATTATGACAAGGGATTATTCGGTATAATCATGACCGTAATGTGACGAATGATGTGGTAAAAGCTCTCATTGGCCTGAAGTTCATTGGTGGACAGTTGTTGGTATGATTATGACCAGGGATTATTCGGTATAGTCATGACCATTAATGATTACATGAATATCCTTGGCCGTGGTGCAGGAATGATTCGATTTTATTTATTAAGCTGAGTCTCAGCAATAAAGTTGATGAAAAACTTTTTAAATCATAGAAGATAGTAGATTTTATACTTTACTTGACTCTTCTAATGGATTGCTTATTCCGCTACAGTTTTTGATCTAAAACTTGTTGTCTATTATATTCTATCAGTTGTTATATTGTTGAAGGCTAATGATAACTTATTCTGCATTATCTTAGTCATAATATTTCTTACTAGGCTAGTCCCTTTTGCTTTCATTGTTCTCTTCAGGAAATGAGAACGTAGCTGGGACTAGTCGGGGAGCAGAGTGATGGTCCTAGATGGTGCATTAGTAGTCCTCACTATTCTGTGAAATAGTGTGATAATAAATAGAATGAGGACTCCATTGAGTGTGGATATTGTCTAGATGACAATATTTGTATTAAAACTCATAGCCTATGTTTTATCGTATTTTACACGACTGTTGTATAATTAGTTTGTATTTGTTTTCAGTACCTTGTATATGGGTGATGTATACCTATTTTGGGGGCGTCACAAGAAGGACCCATCTAATTAACCTTGGCTTATCATATTTCTTAGAGATAAAGTATTTGATTGATGAGTGGTCAGTATACACGATAACCTTGGTTTCGATGAGATATGAGTGGAACTTATCAAAGGCATATACTACTTCTAGAAGCTCTTTCTCAGTTGTGGTGTAGTTAAGTTGAGCATCTGTCAAGGTTTTACTGGCATTGTATATCGTGTGAAACACCTTGTCCATCCGTTGTCCCAACACTGCTCCAATAGCAAGGCCACTGGCATCGCATTTATTCAAATGGAAAGGTCCAGTCATGAGCCACTACTATAGGAGCTGAGATGAGTCTTTCCTTTAATAATTTAAATGCACCTAGGCAGGCTTCATCAAACTTAAAAGACACGATCTTTTCCAATAAGCTACATAGTGGCTTGGTAATTTTTGAGAAGTCTTGGATGAACCGTCTGTAAAATCCCGCATGTCCCAGTAAACTCCTTACCCCTTTCACTGATGATGGTGGCGGTAGATTATCGATAACATCAATTTTTGCTCTGTCTGCTTCAATCCCGCAAGTAGATACTCTATGCCCCAAATTAATGCCCTCTCTCACCATGAAGTGGCATTTCTCCCAATTGAACACTAGGTTTGTCTCTACGCATCTTTTCAGAATGGCATTCAGATTTTGTAGACAGTTTTCAAAAGAACTCTCAAAGACAGAAAAATCATCCATGAAAACCTCGAGGGTCTGTTACACCATATCAGAAAAGATGGACATCATGTAGCGCTGAAATGTTGCAGGAGCATTACATAGCCCGAAAGATATTTTTTGAAAGGCAAATGTCCCATACAGACATGTAAATGTAGTCTTCTCGTGATCTTCAAGCACTATAGCAATTTGATTATAACCAGAGTAACCGTCAAGGACACAATCAAATTCGTGCCCAACGAGTCTATCTAGCATCTGCTCAATGAAGGGCAGAGGGAAGTGATCCTTAAGGGTCGACTTGGTCAACTTCCTATAGTCCATACATACCCTCTATCCAGTCACTGTCTAGGTGGAAATAAGTTCATTATTCTCGTTTGACACTACTGTCATGCCGCCCTTCTTTGGTACACATTGGATGGGACTAACCTAGGGACTGTCTGAGATAGGGGTAGATAATGCCCGCGTCCATCAATTTGATTATTTCTTTTCAGTCCACCTATTTCATAATGGGATTCAACCGCCACTGATGTTCGATGGAAGGCTTAGACCCCTCCTATAGTAGGATTTTGTGCATGCAGAAAGATGGACTGATACCTTAATATCTGAAATCGACCACCCCAAAACTATTTATACTATCTAAGAACTTGAAGTAGCTTCTCTTCCTGAGCCTCATCCAAAGATGCAGAAATAATAACTGTTAGGGTGGATGAATCCCCTAAATAGGCATACCACAAATGGTCTGGCAAAGGTTTGAGATCAAGGACAGACGGTTTTATGATTGAGGGCTGTGACTTGGAAGTGGATGCTTCTTGGTCATTTAGAGATTCGAACTATTGCTGGAACGATTTTGATCTTTGGGATGCATCCAACCACTTAGCACACTCAAGATGAGTAGGCTCTTCCATATTACTAGCACCTGTCAGTGTAGCCTCAAGAGAGTCAAACATGTTGTTTTCAGAAAATACTTCCCGCACCGATTTGTCAATCACATTAATCTGGAAGCAATCTTTAGAGGTATTGGGATATTTCATGGACCTGAATACATTGAATGTTACCTCCTAGTCCTGTACTCTCATAGTCAATTTCCCTTTTTGCACGTCTATTAGTGTCCTTCCCGTTGCTAGGATTGGTCTGCCTAGTATAATCGGTAAATCCTTGTCCTCCTCGAAGTCCAGGACAATAAAATCCGCAGGGAAAATGAACTTGTCCACCTTGACAAGCACATATGTAATAACCCGGATATTTTCTATAAAATTAAATCAGAAATTTTGCATATAAATTTTTTTTATTTATTGATGAGAATATATGTCAAGGAATGAGAACGATAAATGAAGTTATATTTAATTATTTGAAAAATTAGAAATAATTTTAGAATTATTAATTACTATTAATTATATTATTATGGTAATTAATTTCTGTAGCAGAAATATTTTTATTTAATATTTTCCACGAAAATATGATTTATATATGATTTAAATAATATATGAAGTGACAAATAGAATTATAATAATAAATAATTATTATACGAATTACTATTTACGGTAATTATTTTACATCAATTATTGATGCTGTGAACGATGGATGAGAAGATTTAAGGTCCAAACCCTGAATTGAGATTGTGATCAGGAGACAAGAATAATATTATAATAATTTTACGGTACTATATACGCGTGAACGGATAATGTCGGTTATTGACGGTCAATTAGGTCATAGCATATTACCGTGCTGTAAAACCCTAATTATTAAACTCAGTATGTTATAAGACTGAGTAGTGACTGTGTTATATGAATTCTTCTGCGTATTAGAATTTCTGTAATTAGAAGAAACCCTAATTATTGTTTTATGCTGATAATTAGGAAAAATCCTAATTATTTATTTGAAAACCCTAATTGTTAATATTAAGAAACCCTATTTTTCTAATTAAAAACCCTAAATTTTAAATTAACGGGTTTAATTAGAATTTAATTGTACAATTACTGTTAAATTGTCCAACGCTTGGAAATCATTTGGGAAATTATGAGAATTATAATTTAATGGTTTAATACTATATTTAATTATATCAGACAAAATTGCCATTGAGATTTAAGGTGAAATTACCAAAATGCCCTTATTGAATTATTAAAATAATTAAAGAATTTAACAATTCTAGAAATAATGAGAAATGTCTAAAATACCTTATTACATTATTGGTAGAATCTAGCAACATTGGATGCCATGAATAAATAAAATAAAAATCAAAAATAAAAATAATTTCAAAATTACCATTTTGCCCTTTTAGTGCATTATTAGGAGCATTGTTGCTAGAATCTTTGAAATTATCAGCCATCTAGCTTTGTTCTAGAATTCACCTATGATACTATAACATTACCCATCAATGATCAGCTAATACAATCATGGAATCATTTTTTTTCTAATTAAATAGAGAGAAAGTGACCATTTTGGTTTATTTGTGCAACCAACACTTAGCTTTACTCTCTCCAACCCAAACCTACGAAATTCTCTTGTTAGTTCAGTAAAGAACACAACCCAACCATCACCCATAACAAATCAGAAGCAAGGATTCAAGAAAATTGTTCATGAAAAGGTATTAAACTTTAATTCAATTCTGCCCATTTTTGATTTTTGATGTTATGTTTAAATGTTATAATATGTGTTATGAAGGGTCTATAAGTGTTCTGGGATGTTAGATCATGAACCCATAACATCTAGATGCACGAAAATCATGATTTTGCAAACTGACATGAACCCTAAAAATGTTGTCTGACAGCCGAATGTCAGGCCTTGTAGATCCTAATATGTTAAGTGTTTTTGTTGTTTAAAGGTTTGACGTTGTAGTATGTCAGTAGCACTTTAATCTCCAAAACGAATCAGTGTCATACCATGTCTAGATCATCAGATATAAGCAGTCAAAACCCCTTTGACCGAGCACGAAGTCTGGTTTCTGGGTAACCCAGAAACCAAGAACTCGTCTGACAACATTTTGTAAGCCTTTGATCTTGTAGTGTTTTCATGTTTTGGCCATGTTTTTGTTTTGGTATTGTATCTGGATATAAGGACTACACATGTATGCTATTAGATCACTCAAATTATAACTGGAACAAAAGATAATCACGGTCAAACTAGCATTGACCAACTGCCTTATGAAAATTCTGGAAAACCCAGAATTCATCAAGAACACGTTTCTGACAGCATGTTTGACCGGCTAGATCTTACACATGTGATGTTAATTTGATGATGTGATGATTTAGACTTCCTCTTTAGCATCTATATTACATAATTGAACAATTAAAATACATTATGAAAGCTCAGAATGCTAAGATTTAAGAGCTCAAAGTAAGTACCTCAATTTCTGGAAATTCCATAATCATGAAGAACAGACTTGTCAGATAGTTTATTGGCTCAGATCATTCAATTGTGATGTTGTTTAGCCATATTTCTTGGTTTGGTGTTGTAATATTACAAGAGTACTACAACTTTCATTTCAATTTGAAGTCCAGAAAACATCAATAGCACGATTTAAATCATGGTCAAAGTAGCAACTAATACACTGATTTTTAGCCTCAAGAACACCGTGAATTTTATTTTCCGGAAAATACCAAAAATGGTTTTTAATTATTAAAAATACCAAATAATTTCTGAAAATTAATTTTAAATTATGAAAAATAGTTTTTAATTATTTAGAGTATATTTCATAAATATTTAATATTTTTGGAATATAAAAGTATTTATTTATTTAATTATGATATTAAATAAATTATTGAAAAATAGTTTTTAATTCATGAAAAATCATGAAAAATAATATTATTGTGTTAGAACATATTTGAGGATATTTGTGATGAATTTTAATATTTTGTGATAAAATTTCATTAATTAATTGATTTTAATGATGTTTAAATATTTATTTAATATATTAAATAAATTATGGAAAATAGAATAAATGATTTTAAAAATCATTTAATGTATTATAAAAATATTTTAAGTTATAAAATGTAACTTTTGATATTTTGTCATGAAAAATATTATTAATTTAATATTAATGATATTAATTTGATATTAATGATATTTAGTTATTTAATATTTATATTAAATAAATAGTTTAAAAATGATTTTATTTATTTAAAAATCATTTAAAAGGGATATTTATGAAATTAAAAGTATTTTAAGTTATAATTAATAACTTTTAATATTTGGATAAATAGTGCATTAATACTTTAATATTAGTGATAATTACTTAAAAATGATTTTAAATGTTTTAAAAATCATTTAAGTGTAATATAAATGTTTTAAAAATATTTAGAGTTATTATAAATAACTTTTATATTTTGGCAATGATTTCATTAATAGTTTAATATTAATTGAATATTAATGATAATAGAATTGTTTAATGTTTAAATCATTTAATTATGATTCCGATGTTGGAAAATGCATAATAAATTATAATAAATATTTTAAAATTGTTTTAAGTCATTTAAAAATAATATGACTGATACTTGTGGATATTGAGATACAGAATAGAGTTTAGACTCAAGTATTACATGACTAAGTTGTCGATACACCGACATGCCTCAGAATTTTACCCGAACTTAGATATTCTGACTGTGTTAAGGTTTATTTTGAATAAATGATCGTTAAACATATGTGATAACATGATTAGGTTATGTACTAACTATAATAGACAGTGTTATGTGATATTATATACTGTTCTAATCGAACGAACGATCTCATTAATGATAGGTCGTGAGAAAAGCGATAAATCTTAATTACAAATCTGTAAGCAGCGTATCAGGCAAGTATCCTACCTTTGCATTTCCTTTATGCAATGGACATGAGTAAGAAGTTTCAGAATTAAATTATTATTATGCTATATTATCAACTCTACTGCGACATAATCTATATCCGCTCATTGTTTATCAACATGTTAGTATATGATATTTCAGAGATATATTTCATTCGTAAATTTCTATAAAATGGTTATACAAGTGTCCCCACTTGGATAATCATTACAGTGAAGCACATGTAGATATACCTTTGTCAATTACCCGTATATATATATATATATATATATATATATATATATATATATATATATATATATGTAGAATTACATATTATTGTTGACAAGTTAAAACCTTTTGGTTACTGGCAGAAATGAACATCCCTTATGTGGGAAATTTTTGCGCCCTAGGCGGATAGAGTGAACGATGAATTTCGTTCTTGTTATGTAGTATTGATCAATACAGGGTACAACGGGGCTGATCACCCTCCGTGCCCGTAAGTTATGACGGTTTACAGATGAATTTCTGTTTAACCTTTTCGAAAATGAAAACAATGTTCATGATATGTCATTTTTCCCTACTTATGTGTAGTTCAAAAGTGAGAAAGAGAGTTGATATGAAATTATGATTATTGGTACAGAGTACTTCACAACAATTGATTCGTTGTAGAAGGAGTTATATAAGAGAACATTTACATCCTTTCAGCTTATATTTATAACTGTTATACTTGCTGGGCACTCAAATGCTCATCCTTGCTTAAATCTAAATGTTTTCAGTTAAGTATGAAGAACCAGAGAGCTCAAGCAGAAACAAAGGAAAGGGAATACTAAATGAATAAGTTTGCATTATTTGCTGTAATAGCTTGGCGTTATTAAGACAATGATATATGTATCATCTATTGTAAGATTTGTATTTTAAAGTCTCGTACCTGGGAGATAAACTCTGATGTTTATGTAAACTAAGTTTGAAATGTATAATATTGTTATTATTGTTAGACTTCCGCTCAGAGAAATGATATCGTGAAGCACCGAGTTTGGGTTTCAAGTATCCGGATTTGGGGGCGTCACAACATCTTTAATTATCCCCTTCGGGTAAGTGAGAGATCTGTCAGCCAGTTGCAAGGTCACACTAGTAGGTTTGGCTTCATTTAACCCCAACTTTTTATAGATTGACAGAGGCATCAGATTAATACTAGCCCCCAAATCACACAGGGCTTTGCCAATGAATTGATCCCCTATTGTGCACAATATAGTGAAACTCCCAGGATCTTTCAGTTTTGGTAGAAGTTTGTTCTGTAAGATTGATTATTTTGTTAGTGCAACTGTCTCGTAATCCCCCATCTTCTTCTTTTTAGACAAGATGTCCTTCATAAATTTGACATAGCTAGGCATTTTCTCCAACGCCTCTGAAAACAAAATATTGATATAAAGCTTCTTAAACACTTCTAAAAACTTTGAAAATTGTTTATCGAGCTTCTGTTTCTGCAGGCGCTGGGGAAATGGTAATTGTTGGATAGGAAGACTAGACTTGCTCACTGTAGGGATTGGTTTTGCAGGTTCATTCTATGCACTCTCTTCTCCCCCAGACTTATCACCCATTGACTCCACATTTGGTTCCTTTTCAGCCACTTCCTCTTGCATTGTAGAAATCTCTCCACCGTTTTCATTTATTGTCCTTCCACTCCGGTGTGTGACATCTTCACATTTCTCCTTGCTATCCCGTTTTAGGTTGACATCAGTGTCACTGCGCAATGTGCCTTGAGGACGACTGTTCAGAGCAGTTACCAATTGTCCCATTTGGACTTCTAGGTTCCAGATGGATGCCTTTTGATTATTTCTCCTAGTTTCATTTTGAGCAATATATCTTGAAAGGAGATCTTCCAAACTGGGCTTTCTTTCCTGTTGAGGTAGGGGTTGGTAAGAACTCTGTGGTTGTTGGTGGTATTGATTTTGAGCTTGGAAACCAGGAGGATTTGAATAATTTGGTCTGGTGGTAGATGGTTGTGCTTGGTTGCTAGTGGTGTTGCTCCAGGAGAAATTTGGATAATTTTTTAGTCCAGGATGATAGTGAGTGGGAAAATTTGAATTAGTTTGAAGCAAATTGGACTGATTCAGGGATTATGGCGCATTGATCAGTTGGGTGGCTCCCTGCACATAGTTCACATGGCACCGCGACACTTTACACATTTTGCACTGATTGCACTACCATGGTGTCGAGTCTTTTGGTTAGCGCAGCAACCTGAGTAGCTAATGCTGTGACTGAATCTACCTCATACACCCCTGCCACTCTCCTAGGTGCTTGCCTATCATTGGGCCATTGGTAATTGTTAGCAACCATTGTTTCTACCAAGTCATATCTTTCAGCATGATGTTTTAACATAAAGGCCCTCGAACGAGTAGACCCGGATAAACCATTATAAAAGGTCTGAATGGGAAGCCATTCGGGCAGTCCATGGTGGGGGCATCTTCTCAGTAAATCCTTGAATCGCTCCCACGAGTCGTACAAAGACTCAAATTCAAATTGGACGAAGGATGTAATGTCATGCCTGAGCCTGGCTATTTTTGTGGGCGAAATGAACTTCTCCATGAACTTTTGAGCCAAGTCAGCCCATGTGGTGATGGAGCCTGGCGGAAGTGAGTGCAACCAACTCTTGGCCTTGTCCCATAGAGTGAATGGGAAAAGTCGGAGTCTAATAGCATCGTCAGACACTCCATTGCATTTAAATGTATCGCAGATTTCCAAGAAATTGATCAAATGATCGTTCGGGTCATCATTGGGCAATCCCCCGAACTGAACATTATTTTGGAACATTTTAATGGTGCCCATCTTGATCTCGAAGTTGTTAGCTTGGATCGCGGGTCATAGAATGCTCGCTTGTAGATCTGCGATATGGGGCATGTCATACTCCCTTAAAGATTTTTGAATCTCCTTAGCCATAATAACATGAGTAGGTATGTCCCGAGCTTTTTCTCTTCTCAGTCATCTATACGTTTTGTCTACCTCGGGATCAAGAGGTATTGTATTCCGAACCCTTCGAGGTGGCATACACAGTTGAGACTACCTAAGAAGAAGATTAAACAGATATATCAGTTCAAATTAAGATCACACGGTTAACAAGTAATATGATGGAAAGTAGACTGTCGTACCCACAAGGACAAAGTGTTAAAGCTAATCAAATACTAAAATTGGTTCAACACAGTCTTATCTAAACAAGTGATTGAAAGAGGTGTGTTAAAAACTATATGCTTAAAAATAGTAAAAATAAGAGATTGAGTTACACAAGAAAGTCAAGCTAGGATCACAACTCCCCTAATGTGTCGCCTAATCTCCTAACTCTCCACATTACAAACAAATTATAGGAATGGCCAACCGAGAACAGTAATTACACATAAGCCTCTTTCGACGGTCAAATGCACATCCCTAGCTAGATGAATCACAATATTTCTATGGTGAAAATAACTAGACTAGGGTCATTAAGCTTAATCTCAATGGTTACACAAGGCAAATAGAGATATGTCCATCCTACTATGCAATTTATGCTCACATTCCCATAGGCATGGTCATAACAAGTGTTCTTGTATTTTAGGGTTAGATATTAACATCCATTTTTCAATATCCATTAATACCTATATCAATTCCTTTGTCAAGCAATCAATTAATAAGCAATAAATACAACAACCCATTCTAAAATGATTCATTATAATAAATAGGAGAGAAAGTTAATCAAATTAAACATTAAGTTACATTGCAATCCTAGAAATGTAATTAGTTCATAACAATGGGACTAATAAACATTTTCAATGTGTTCAACATGCTCAAAAATACACAAATGAATGAAAGATTTGGATAAAGAAAACTCTTTTTTTTAATTTTCTGGCTCCAAGTCTTCTCTTCTCTGTGTAGAGTCCGAGCTATGAAGGATGCAATAAGCTTTTCTTCCTTGAAGACCAACTTCTTTCTCTTCTAAGCTAAAAACTGTAAAGAACTACTCCTGAATTTGCTTTTGCTGATGAAGGAGGCTGCTTAATGATAATAATAATGATTCCTCAACTTTTTAGGTCATTAAAACCTAATTTCTGCATGGGCACCAGAGCTAGCGCTGCAGCGCCAAGTTTAAGCCTTGGAACGGCGTTGCAGCACTATGTCAGCACAAAAAGACCGGAGGTGACGCTACAGCGCCAGTTTATAAAGGAACTGGGGACCTGTAGCGCTGAGCTGACGTCACTATTGGCCAGAAAGTGGCGCTGCAGTGCCAGTTTTAAGCCTGACAGCGGCGCTGTAGCGCCGGTATGGCAAAATTAACCTTTTTGCCCCTGTAAAGCTTGAAATGACCTAATAATCCCTGTAACACAAAGATTAAGCAAAATAATAACAAAGTAATATAAAACCTATATAATTAACAAAGAACAAGCAACTTCTTAAGCAATAAAGGATCCGATTCGCCGGTATAAATCCCACTCATCAGATACCAGGATTCAGTACCACCCCAGTAAGGCTAATGTGGTTGCAGATGCTCTTAGCTAAAAAAGTTCAGGGAGTGTAGTTGCATTGCTTACACAACCTCAACTTATCTTAGATATGGAGCATTTAGGTTTGGAGTTATATGTTAGAGGCTCTAATGAGTTAGTAGCAGGCATGAGGGTGGAACTTTCTCTTATTTTGCGGATTAAAGAAGCTCAAAAAGAGGATTGTGAGTTATGGGCTATAACGCAGAATATGACTGAGGGTTGATAAGTAGGTTTTATACCTACTTATTCAGTATCTATTACTTGAATTAGTTGCTTAAACCTATGTTTCTTAGTTATTTTTCATACATTTTATGTTATTTTGTCGTCTATGACATAACATTGGCATGAAGAATCAAGAAAAAGTAATTTGGACATCTTTTGGACTAAAATATATAAGCAATACAAGAAGGGAAGATTGTAGGGCTTTTAACAAAGTTGGATGCATGCTCTTGACTTGGAACTATGATTATACTGTAGAGCTTCTTCTTAGCTTTTCGGAACATCTTGAATTATCCCAATCGGAGTTTGGATGCGAGAGTTATGGCCTTTTTATCAACGAAGATCAAAGCTAAGAGTTCTCATGTTTGTAATTTACATAGCATCTACTTCAAGCCCGATTTCTACCTTGATCCGAATCTGTCAATTCTCAAAGAATGAAAGTTGTAGAGCTGGTCGATATCTTTGATTTGATAGGTGGCGGGACTCGTAACTCCTCTCGGATCAAAAGTTATGGCTATTTTAGTAGAGGACACTACAGTTGAAAAAGCACCCCCGCCGGGGCGGGCTTTCCCTTCACAAAACCCCTGCTGGGGCGGGCATACAACCTGGAAAACAGTAGGGACCCCCGCCGGGGGGGCCCTTTTAGCCTTATACCCCTCGCCGGGGCGGGGGTACGCGTAGAAAAAGTAAAATTTGTCCAAATTTGAGTCCAAGAAGGATTGGTTCGATCCGATTGACTCAAGGACTTCCAAGAGGACTTAAAGACATATAAAGAGACTTATAAAAGGAGAAGATTCACAAGGATTAGGGAAGGAGAGAGAATTCCATTATATTATATTAGAGTAGATTAGAACCAAAGCTCTAGTTCTTATGGGATTTGGAGATTGAAGCAACTTAGAGACCATTGAAGATTCAAAGTAGAAGCAAGGAGAGAGCATCAAATCCACAGACAATAGATTCTATCTTCTTATCTTCTTCTATCTTTGTCTTTTAATGTGTATTCAATTATGGATTCTTAGTTTTAATTCAATAATCATGAACTAATTCTTTGTTTGAGATTACAATGGATCTTATTGTGTAGTTTATTTTAATATGCTTCGCTAGCAATTATTATGTTCTATTATGAGGATTGTCTATTGTGATTTGGACTTAATTATTTAATTGATTGGCCATCAATTACCGTGATAATCTATATGAACTCGAGAGATGAAGTATAGATTTAGATCTGATCAAGATAGCATGTGTTTGTGATTTCTGCATAGATGGAATTCATGATTCGTGTTTAGGATAGAGATATGTCTTTACGCCTTATGTAATCTTATAGAGAACTTGTGTTTTAAATCCTTTTTAATTGTAATTCACATAGAGATATAGTGGATATATTAGTTAATTAGGGTGTCTTGCTTAATTTTATTATAATAACCCGATATTTTCTACATAAATAAATAAGAAATTTTGCGTATAATTTTTTTTTATTTATTTAAGGATGAGGATTTGTACAAGATAATGTGTATGTGTATTTATGTGGTAAATAAAAATATATTTACAAATAATTTTATTTTAGAATTATTAATTATTATATAGTACATTCTTATAATAATTAATTTTATAGTAGAAATGTTTTTATTAATTATTTTCCTTGAATATATAGTCATATATTATTTAAATAATATATGGAGTGATTTTTAGAATAATTATAATAATTATTTTATTATATGAATTTTAGTACATGCTATTAAGTTAATTATTTTACCTTAATTATTAAGGTTAAATATGACAGATAAATCAGATATAGAATACAAACCCTAATTTTGGATTATTGTCAAGGTATGAGAATAATAATATAATATTAATTATATTTTGATTTTTCAGTGCTATGAATGTGTACTGTATTTCCGTGTTGATAATGGTAAGTCAATTACGGTGTATTATGACCAAACCCTAGTAATAATGTTAAACCCTAATTTGAGATCCAAATTAGAGTGCAAGACTGTTTTATAAGTGTGTTATATAATTTATGTCGTGTATTAAAGGTATTAATTAGGTGAACCCTAATTATAATCTAGAAACCCTAAATAATTTTTGAAAATGAGGAACCCTAATTTGAAATTTAAATTAGAGTTCGAGATTGGTTGTAATTGTGTTAATGTGATTAATTAGCAAGTGTTATAATTTCAATTGCTAATTTTGGACACCCTAAAATTTTAAACCCTAATTTGATAATTAAAAAACCTAATTATAAATTTGTAACCCTAATTATCAAAATCGTAAATCCTAATTGCTATTTTAGCAATATTAATGATAATTATATGATCTAAACCCTAATGTTACTGTATAAAGTAATTAGATAATTAATCATAATTAGGAAACCCTACTTTCAAAATTTTAGAAATTAAAATTTAGTTAATTTTTATTTAATTTTATTTATTTTTATGCAAACTCTAATTGCTAAATCTTATTATTATTTTGTGCTAAACCTTAGGGTTAAACCCTAAAGATTTGCCAAGTTCCAATTATGCCATTAAATGGAAAATACAAATGACCATTTTGCCCCTAGTGTATTATTTTGGCTAACATGTAGGTTTTGACAATAGGTTGAGTGGGTGAACCACTTCAACCACCCCATGTGCTCAAAATAATAGCAACAAGCATCATACTTCAGCCATTCCATGCATCTAGCTTGCTTATATATAGATTGAAGAGAGAAATAATTCATTTGTTACTTACATTTTTCCCAACTCTCAAACTAAGCTCTCTCTCTCTCTCTCTCTAACCTCCAAAATATACAAGTATATCAGTCCTAAATCAAAGCCCCACGATCAGCTATAACAAATTCGAAATTAGAAATCAAGAATCGTTCATAGAAGGTATAAACCCTAGCCATAATTTCTATCCAATGATCTGTTGTTAGATGTTAGATTTGTTGTGTTAAACATGTTAAATCTAGTGTCTAAGGATGATCTGGGTTGCTAGATGTTAGATCCATAACATCTAGAAGCTCAGATTTGAAGATCTTAGAAATCTGGAAAAAACTTGGTTCTGTGGTCTGACGACGAATGTTAGAGGCCACAGATTCTTGCTCGATTATGTTTTGTGTTGTTTTTAAGTTGTTAATAGTAGCCTGCAATGTTGTCTTTAATCTGCAAAAAGAATCAAAGTCATATTTGTTGTAGATTAAAAGTTATTTAAGGTCAAAGTGGGTTGACCGGCATTGATCGGCTATTTTTGAAACCCAGAATTTGCCCAGAAAGTCTGACAAGAAATGTCAGGCCTTTTATCTCTGTGATCTTTAATGTGTTTTGTGTTTTGAAACTTTGTAGTTGTAGTCTAATATGTGCTCTTGGATCTGGGCTTGAAATCAGACTTAGATCTGTGTTAGATTGCTTGATATTGTTGGTCAAAGGTCGTTGACCGACCATGACCAGACTATTTCTGGGTAACTCAGAAATGAAGAACAGCCTCTGACAGCTTGTTCATGACTCTAGATCTCTTATGTTAAGTGTTGTTTGTCCATGTTTGTGGTTGGATCTTGTAGTCGTGCATTAGTACTACAATATCGGACTAACAACCTGTCCAGAAACATCATGACCAGATCAGAAATCATGGTCAAAGGAGGAACCTCGAAACTGCCTTATGAATGCTCAAGAACATGAAGAACACCTATAGCGACTGTTCTGTCGCTATAGGTGGCCTTTAGCAACAGACAACTTATTATTTTCCGGAAATTAATTAATAAATAGAAAAAAAATAGTTTTTAATTATTAAAAATACAAAATAAATTATTAAAAATTATTTTAAATTCCAAAAATTAGTTTTTAATTATTTTAAATATATTTCATAAATATTTAATATTTTTGGAATATTAAAAGTATTTAATTTATTTAATTATAATATTAAATAAATTATTTAAAAATGATTTTAATATTAGAAAAATCATTAAAAATTATATTATGATATAAGAAAATATTTTAAGTTATTTTTAATGACTTTTAATATTTTGTGATAAATTTCAATAATAAATTGATATTAATGGTAATTAATTTATTTACTAAATGAATTAAATAAATTAATTAAAAATGATTTTATTATATTAAAAATCATTTTAAATGAGAATAAAGTGTTTAAAAATATTTTAAGTTATAAAATATAATTTTTAATATTTAAAGGATAATTTCATTAATAATTAAATATTAATGATTATTAAGTTATTATTAATGATATTAAATTTATTTAATAATTATATTAAATAAATAGTTTATAAATGGTTTTATTAATTTAAAAATTATTTAAAAGGGATATAAATGAATTAAAAATATTTTAAGTTATACTTAATGACTTTTAATATTTTGATAAATGAAACATTAATACTGTAATATTAATGGTAATTATTTAGAAATGATTTTAAATTTTTTAAAAATCATTTAAGGGTAATATTAATACTTTAAAAATATTTTGAGTTATTATAAATAACTTTAATATTTTGAAAATGATTTCATTAATAATTTAATATTAATTAGATATTAATGATAATAGAATTGATTAGTATTTAAATCATTTTAATGTGATTCCGATGTTTGAAATTTCGTGATAAATTATAATAAATGTTTTAAAATTATATTAAGTCATTTAAAAATAATATGACTGATATTAAGTTACAGAATAGAGTCTTAGACTCGATAATTACCCGATAAAGTTGTCGGTACACCGACATGTTTCAGAAATTGATCTGGACTTAGATAATGTGATTAGATAAGTGATTATTTATGATTCAATGGTTGTTAAATCTATGTGCCAATGTGATTAGGGTATGTGCTGATTGCAATAAGCAGTGTTATGTGTTATTGTATATTGTTCTAATCGAACTAATGATCTGATTAATGATAGGTCGCGAGATAAGCGATAAATCTAAATTGCAAACTGTAAGTAGCGCTTCAGGCAAGTATCTAACATTTGCATTTTCTTTATTCAATGGACATGAGTAAGAATGTTTCTAAATTATATTATTATTGTACAAATTATTAACCTTATATTATATAAGCTCATTGATTATCAACATGTTAGTATATGATAATTCAGATATATATATTCTGTTCATTAATTTCTAGAAATGGTTAAACAAGTGTCCCCACTTGGATATTCATTGTATTTAATCACATGTTGATATACCTTTGTCAATTACCCTTATATATATACGTTGAATTATAGATTATTGTTGAACAAGATAAAATCTTTGGTTTGAAACCCAGACAAGAATGAACATCCCTACACGGAAAAACTTTTATGCGCCCAAGGCGGAACAGAGTGAACGATTTTATCGTTCTTGTAATGTAGTATTGATCAATGCAGGGCATAACGGGCTGATCACCCCCCGTGACCGTAAGTTATGTCGGTTTACAGATGAATTTCTGTTTAACCTTTTCGAAAATGAAAACAATGTTCATGGCATGTCACCATAACCCCAGTTATAGTCAATATGTAGTTTCAAAAATTTGAAAGAGAGTTGTTATGTTATATTTATCAGTTCAGAATACTTCACAACTATTGACTTGTTGTAGAAGAATAGTACAAATAAAACATTTAAATTCTTTCAGATTATATATATATAATTGCTATTACTTGCTGGGCACTCAAATGCTCATCCTTGCTTAAATTTAAATATTTTCAGCTAAGTGCGAACGACCAGAGAGCTCTGCTAAGAATAAAGGAAAATGAAAGGTTGCTGAATGAACGAATTAATATGTTATGTAATAGTTTGATATTATTAAGACAAGCATGACATATATTATCTATCATGGGTTGTAATGAATGTTTAAAGGTTACGTACTTGGGATTAAACTCTGATGATATGTAAATTAAGTTGATCTTTATATTATTGTTATTATTATTAGTATTATTTCGCTCATAAAAATGGTATCGTGAAGAACCGAGTTTGGGTTTCAAGTACCTGAGTTTGGGGTCCTCACATTTATCATCTATGGATTTAAGTGAGTATGGGTATTATGCATCGAGAGGTGGTTTTATCTGCTTTAGTGTTCTTGATTAACAATCCAGAATAGAAAATAATTGATGAGAAGTGTGTTAACTTAAATGAAGCAATAAGTGAAGTTGTGATCTTAAATTTTCATAATCTGATTTTTAATTAGTGGTAATTAGAATTAGTGTAATTAAATAATTTAATTTATATAATTTGAAATTCATTCATTTAAATAAGATTGAGTTGGTTACGGGTTAGTACTTGGTAATTTTTATTAAACAATTCCTCGTGGGAACGATAATCTACTTTCACTTTATTACTTGTTGACCACGTATACTTGCGTACTGTGCGTAATTAGATTTTACCCAACAAGGATAAGCAGCTAGAGTTTAACATTGATGAACAAGGTGTGATAAGATTGGGTAAACGGTTATGTGTTCCGGTGGATCTAATGATTCGTGAGGTAATCTTGACCAAAGCTCATAGTTCTTCATTCTCTATTCATCTGGGGTCTACAAAGATGTATAATGATTTGAAGGAGAATTTCTATTGGAATGGAATGAAAAGGGATGTAGCTACATTTGTGGGTAAATATATTATTTGTCAAAAAGTGAAAATAGAGCAACAACGGGCTGGTGGTTTGTTGCAACAGTTAAAGATTCCAGTGTGGAAGTGGGATGACATTTCGATGGACATTGTGACTGGTTTACCAAGGATTCTCAGAAAGAATGATGTTATTTGGGTGGTAGTGGATCATTTGACTAAATCAGCTCATTTCCTGACTATCCGTGAGGATTTTTAAGTAAATAAGTTAGTAGATATTTTTCAACGTGAGATTATTAGGCTTTATAAACTCCAGTTTCTATTGTTACGAATCGGGATCCATAATTTACTTCTCAGTTTTTGAAAGGATTTCAACTAGCTTGGGGAACGCAACTCAATCATAATATAGCTTTCCATCCGCAAATGGATGGGAAATTAGAGAGAAATATTCAGACATTAGAATACATGTTGCGATTTTGTGCTTTAGAATGAACAGGAAATTGGGATGATTATTTGAGTTTAGTGGAGTTGCATATAATAACAGCTGGAAAGCTAGTAATGGTTTGGCTCCTTTTGAAGCATTGTATGGTAGGAACTATCGAGCTCCGACTTGTTGGGATGAGGTTAGAGAAAGGGTAATAAAAGGACCCGAGTTGGTAAGGTACTACGGAGAAGGTAGTGGTGGTGACTAAAGAAAAATTGAAAGAAGCTCGATCGCGACAAAAAAGTTTTGTTGATATTCATAAGAGGGTTATTGGATTTACACCTGGTGAACATGTGTTTTTGAAAGTCTCTCCATGGAAAGGTGTTCGAAGGTTTGGTTTGAAAAGGAAGCTTAGTCAGCGTTTCATTGGCCTTTTTGAAGTTCTTGAGAGAGTTGGAGCGATGACCTCGTTTTTCCTCCACAGTTATCTCATGTACATAATGTCTTTCATGTTTCGGTGTTAAGGAGATATAATTATCATCCTCTTTATGTTGTACAATACCCGTTACATAAGGTTTGAGAAGATCTTACTTGTGAGGAAGAAGTTAAAGCAATTTTAGATAGTCAAAAGCGGGTTATGAGGAGGAAGACAATCCCATTTATTAAAGTCTTGTGGAAAAAATTATCCGGAGCGCGAAGCTACTTGGGAGGCGGAGGAGACTATTCGACAAGAGTATCCTTACCTCTTTGACGTTAGTTAAATCTTTGTTCCTCTTTTGATTCTGGGGACGAAATCCTTTGTAAGGGAGAGGTGATGTAATATTCAAATAATAAAATAAAATAATAATAATAGTAATAAATAGATAATAAAAATAAAATAAAATAATAAGGTAATAAAAATAAATGAAAATAATAATCAAACGAATTGAGTTAAACTAATTTCTATGTATTTAAGTTTGGGTTTGTCAAATTATTTGAGTCCAATTTTAAGTGTTGGGTTTAAAAATTAAATTGGGATAGGAGTAACATTAAAATATTAGCTCTTCTTAATACATGCAGTGACATTAATCGACTAAACGAAAGAAGTAGAGGATTTTGACGTAGCGAGAAACAAATAAGATGCGGAAAAAGGCTGTAAAATAAAAAAAGGAAATTTGAGGAAGAATATTGTGAGACTATATTCAACATAATCGTATTTCTAAAAATATAATTATTGGATTTAATTTTTTAATATAAAATAATTATTTTTGTTAGTGTGATTACAATATGTTTTAGAGAATCGACTACATCGTTTGTTTAATCCAACGTGTTGTTATAGTCCTGATATGTAACTGAGAATATGTGATAATTTATATGTTAAATAAGAAATTAATTTGTTAGTGTGGGTTTGGTTCGTAAACAATGTGTAAGGTACAATGTCGTTAATTCGGCAAGGTTGAATCTTATTTTCGGACGGTTCGTGTAGCACGGATAATAGAAAGGTTGATTTCAATTCTACCTTTGCTTTGGAATTGCCAAGCCAGACTTGTTTCCTTACTAACAACTCCTAGTGACTTTTTGAATTGTAATTGTGTAAAGGAGAACGCATGATCCTTCTAGTGCATATTCAATGTTTAATTTAATTATAATATAGTCTTGTATCAAATTGTGGTTATATTTGTTTTATAATACGGTAGTAATAAACTAGTAAGTTAATAAACTTAACATCAGGAGGTTCAACCGAGTTAATAAAGTAATAATGTTCATTAATATTTTATTATAAATACATTGATAGATAATATTATATATCAAAACATAATTATTTTATATTACATAAATTTCGTGTACCAATATTGAAGTTTTAAAATTTATAAAAATACAAAAATTTACAAGTTAGTAATTTAATTTATGGTCTTGTTTTATTTTGATGATTATATAGATTGGATTAAGGAGGTCTAGCAGTGTGATATTTGCGTTCGATGAATTATTTCGGTATTATATTCAAGTATGAATTTCGTACTTCATTTCTTGATTGTGCTTCTATTTTCTGTATCAGCTATGTAATATTTCGTCATTTGGAAAACTGTATTTTTGAGACTTTATTCGTTTGTATCCTTATTCGTATATTTTTGTTTACTCTCAGAAGTATTTAGATCATTGGTATCTTGTGATAGTTAAGTATGTTTGTATTTGAAATAATTCGATATCATCAGGAGATAGTCTTGTAAGCCTTGTGATTTGAACCATTTTTGTCTTACATTTTGTAGTTCGATCCTTAGGGTATAGTTGAGCTAACCATATGTGGGGGTACTATAGGCATGTCCTCTTGACAAAGGCTGTGGCGGTGTGATCATTTCACGGCGTATTCTTTTGTATACTCTGGGTGTGAGCTTTGACCATTTGATATATTTGTTCAGGATACGTATGGGTCGACCCAATATTTGATTTGTTTGGTGGATTAGTGACGTATGAGTCGTGCATACTATCTGGTTTGATTTGCATACATCATGATATTGATGTATTTTGTTAGCCTTTGACTATTTGTATTTGAGTTTAGTATGAAATTGTCATCTTTTAAACAGTTGATTCAGTCTTCATCTTGTTGGAATCCTTTTGATTATACTTGTTCGATCAATAGCGTTCATTGTTTATATATAGACTAACTAATTTTTATATATTCATAATTCGTTCGTAATTCACATTAGTTCATTCATTCGGCTTTTTTGGTTACATTATATATTGTGATATCTTTGTGCTTCTTTATATTCGTGTTGGACAATTGGCACATGCCGTGTTCTTTTTCCGTTAGGTAATCAGTGGTGATCAGGATTTGTGGGAAGAGAGCTACATTTGATCCAAATAAGTAGATTAGTTTTGAAACTATTATTAGACTTGAGTTTCTAATATTTTATAGATGGATGTTTTGGACCTATTTTAGCATTCATTTTTTGAAGTAGAGATTATTTTAATATGGAGTCCTTTCTATTTAAATTGGCGTTTGTGACAGTTGATATTCAATCTATTTGAAAATATTTTGATGTTTATTAGAGGATTGTATTTAAGAAATTGGGTGTAACAATTTTAATTCAAAAAATTATGATTTCGGGCTTGCAAAATTATATGCCGCTGATGGAATTCCGTTTTTATTCTCATGTTGTCTACAGCTAAAACAAGAGTTTGCCAGGCATGGGAGGTGATGAACCCTCGTACAAAGAGGAACAATGGGTTACATTGCTCCCGAGTTGTTTTACAAAAATATTGGAGGTGTTTCATACAAAGTTGATGTTTATAGTTTTGGAATGTTGCTAATGGAAATGGCAAACCGAAGGAAACATCTTAATCCATTTGTGGATCAACCGAGCCAAATTTACTTCCCCTCATGGGTTTATGGCCAGTATAATAATGGAAATGAGCTTCAAATGGAAGATGCTACTGAGGAAGAAAGGAAATTGGTAAAGAAGATGATCACGATGTCATTATGGTGTATACAAATGAAGCCTATTGATCGACCATCTATAAACAAAGTCAAAGAGATGCTCGAATGAGATGTTGAACTTTTGGTAATGCCTCCCAAAACCATTTTTATGTCCACAAGAGCCCCAAATTGAGGAAGATCAAGAACTCTTGAACCCAACACCTCCAAAGTTAACAGTATCATGGGATGATGGTTCTATAACCCAGTGCAGTGACTAGTCTTCTATCTCCATCAATTAGACCACTACTTTTCTCAACGGCTAATTGTTAGTTATGAAGAATAGTGTAATATGAGTGTCTTTTGGAATGTTATCTGAGAACAATTATGTAATATCAGCGTGGTCTTTTATTTATTATTTTTACAATCTATATAATAAAACATAACTCATTTTGAATCTTTCATTTGACAAAGTACAAGGACGGTTCAGATTTCATCTCAATTCTTCCAACTTAATCTAAAACCTCATATTTCATCTCATACTAAAAATTTCCGCTCAAATCAAATTCACCTCTAAAAATTCACGTCCAAATCAAATAACAATAATGATAATAATAATTATAATAATAATTATTATTATTATAATATTAATAGTAATAATAAAAATAAAAATAAAAATAATAATAACAATAATAATTATTATAGTAATTATTATAATTATAATAGTAATAATAATAATAATATAATAATAATAATAATAATAATAATAATAATAATTATTATTATTATTATTATTATTATTATTATTATTATTATTATAGTAGTAATAATAATACTAATATTTATAATAATAATAATACTAATAATACTAATAATGGTAATAATACTAATAATGATAATAACAGTAATAATTATAATAATAATTATTATTACAATAATAATAATAATAATAATAATTATTATTATTATTATTATTATTACAATATTACTATTACTATTACTATTATTACAATTATTATTATTATTATTATTATTATTATTAATATTATTATTATAATAGTAATAGTAATATATTATTATTATTATTATTATTATTATATTTATAATAATAATTATTATAATAATAGTAATTATTACTATTATTATTATTATTATTCTATTATTAATATTAGTATAATAAATATAATAATAATAATTATTACTATTATTATAATATTATTAATAATATAATAATAATAATAATAATAATAATAATAATAATAATAATAATAATAATAATAGTAATAGTAATAATAATAATAATAAATAATAATAATAATAATAATAATATAATAATAATAATAATAATAATAATAATAATAATAATAATAATAATAATAATAATAATAATAATAATAATAATAGTAATAGTAATAGTAATAGTAATAATAATAATAATAATAATACTAATACTAATAATTATATTAATAAATAGTAATTATAATAATAATTATAATAATAGTAATAGTAATAGTAATAATAATTATTATAATAACCATTATAATAATAATAATAATAATAATAATAATAAATAATAATAATAATAATAATAATAATAATTATGATAGTAGTAATAATAATAGTAATAATAATAACAACAATAATAATAATAATAATAATAATAATAATAATAATAATAATAATAATAATAGTAATAGTAATAATTATAATAATAATTATGATAATAGTAATAATAATAATAATAATAATAATAATAATAATAATAATAATAATAATAATAATAATAATAATTGTTATTGTGGTGGTATGGTGAATTATAAAAATTGTTATTGATTATTTGTAAGTTTAATTTGTAGACAGGTTTAGATTTTTCTAGATTTCTATTTTTAAAGGAAAATTAATTATTGTGGTGGTGTGGTGAATTATGATAATTGCTATGTGTGATTGTAAGTTATTTTAGGTTGTAAAAAGTCTTTAAGTAATGTAGTATTTTTTGAATTTTAATTTAATTTTTCGTTACATCGTGCCTTTAGGCACGAACAATTACTAGTAATTATATATTATTTGGCATACTCGTTTGAACATCCTACTTGGTATCTCTAGTCTCGCCGCATACAGCTTACAGAAGTCATCCAGTGAGCCTATTCGAATCAAAATCATCATAAAGAAAGGAGACTTTTCGAAAAATTATCTAATTACATAGATGAAGAAAAGAAAACAAAAGGTTGAAAAGTACTATACTCGATTCACCAGGTTCTACCGCTCTGGGGTCATTTATGGTAAAAAAAGAAAAGGTTACTTGACAATTTGGCTAATCAAATCAAATCGCATTGATGCGATTCATTCACTCAACTATCCTATAAAGCAATTTAAACTCTTAGTACTAAGGGCCTATTTGTTTCGCTCTGAAACAGTTTGAATAGCTCTGAATCTGAGCAATTCAGCCATTCAGACTGTTTGTTTACAAATTTTAAGATCTGAATTGGGCTGAATTCATCTGAGCGATTCTTTTCAAATAATTGGATTGAATTGGCTGAATAACGAGTTTTACCCAAATAGTCTCGTTGCTCTCTTTCCATCTCTAGCGCCGCTCTGCATCTACATCTCCATCTCTTCTCTGCCTCGTTGGTCCATCACTTCTTTGACAGGTAACCCTCGTGTCTGCGTCGCTGCTCCATGGTCCTAATTTGAAATATGTTTCTTCATGTATATGGTGGGAATGTGATTCAGATTAATAGTTATGAAGATGCTATTAGTTTTCATTTGTTTCTTCCTATATCTTGAATTTTAATATTGGGAACAAGGGTTACTGAATGTTAGCAATTTGTTGTTACTGCTATTTAGCAAAAAGAACAACCCAAATCACTTTTCCAACGATTTTAAGATTTCGGTTGGTAGTTTTGCTGTAGCAACTGAAAATTTAATTCAAGTTTAGTTGTATTTTATGGGTTTTTCACAGGCCTTGCTAGAAGTTTACTAATTTTATTGTAATCTTCTGAGATTTTAACAAATAATCTTTACTGTGTTGTTTGCATAGGGCTAAATTGAAAGTGAAGTGATAGTATGAAATGGTGAATATGGGTTATGTATTGGCCAATCACACATAAATGCAGTTTTTAGGCAACATTTACTTGCAGTAGAATATGTAAAAATTTCAATGAACCCGTGCTACAGAAAGTATACAATGCTATTGCTATTAAAAATATTACCAAATGAAAAATAATTATAAAGAAAGCAAACTATAAAAAGTAAACTAAATGGATATCCAATAGCATTGTAAACTTTCTGCAGGGCATTTCTGTTCCAACTGAACATATAAGCAGATTTCTGTAGGAATGGTGTACCTATGGTTTGAATGCTATGTCTCACGCATTGAAATTAATCAATATCTTCTTTCATTCAACCGTGCCCTTATTTGTTTTGCTTTTCATTCAACTGAACTTATTTGTTTTGCTTTTCATTGAATTTGTCGTTTGAGTTCTGGAACTTAGGGAGTTATACAGTCTAATAAGTTGAGTCATCACTTTAATTATTTGAGTGTGACTTTGAATTTCAGCAAGTTCTTACAGTGTATGCCATTTAATTGTTTTTCCTTCTCAAAAGGCAGATCGAAACATTTGGTAATATTTTTAATAGCAATAGCATTATTATAGTTTGCTATTAATAACAATAGTTTACAATGGATATCCATGCTGACTTGAAAGCAAACTATAAAAAGTACAGCAAAATACACTTTTAAGGAAGTGGGTCAATCGTGAATAACTGGGAGTTATAATTATAAAGAATATAATACAGATGCACCTACTAAAAAATACTGTGCTATTGATGAGAAACCACCACTTTTACATTTTGTCAAGTGTTGTTTCAACCAGCTCATCTAATAGAAGGGGTTTTGTAGTATCATATTGCTAAAATAATATCCTTTCAAATTTCTTGTTTCTCTTACATTTTGAGCTCTACTTATTGCTCTTGATAGACATAGGATTTCAGATATAGTTGAAATTCCATTTTGTAATTTCTAACTTTGATGATTTCATGTGATAGAAACTTGGCTGGAGAAATTGCACAAGAGTATGCCAAACGACAGGTTAGAGTTTGTATCTTCCGGATATGTTAGGGATTAGACAATTTTCTGTCTCTTTATTTGATATGGTTTTTGTGAGTTAAATACTCGAATCAGCTTTAAGCAAAAGAGTTTTTCCTATTTTGTTTGTTGATATTGCCGCGTTGTTTGATGTGTTCTTGAAAGTATATTTGTTTATTATTAGGATTAGAATCTCTAAATTCATCCTTTTATTTGTGTTAGGCATGGAACAATCGAGTGAAACTCAAAATCAAAAAAAATCAAGAGAGTTGGAGAAATGAAAATGTAATAAAAACTTTTCCTGAAGCATGTATTTGCGAGGTTACGAAAAACGGTAGACTAGGCGGTAGTCTTAAGCCATATTCATGGTCAAAAGTGGGAGAAATACTGAAGAGCACCCACAACTTTATTGTAGATCATAAGCAAATGAAAAATCATTATGATTATATAAAGGAAAAATATACTGCATGGTGTCAACTAAAAAGAAAGACCGGAAATCATTATGATCCCACAATTAACACGTTCAATTTTACGGATGAGGAATGGGAGCTAGAGTCAAAGGTTAGTAACTACTTTTTTAAGTTAACCATAAAAGCTTGTTAAATTATTAAACATGTGAATAACATGTTGGGTATGATCTTTGGCTACAGGAAAATAAGCATGTTGACTCCTTGAGGACTTCACCTTTAAGTTTTTCTGAACTTTGCACTCAACTGTATGATGGAGCTGCTGCTGCGGGGATTGATGGTTGGGGACCTAGCTCTAAAAGGGATAGGACCGTTGAACCAAATAAGGATTTGGAAATTCTTAGTATTGAGGATATCCCTTTTAGTACTCAAGCTCAAGAGTCCTCAAACCCACTTCTAAATTCATTAACTCCGGGTACCCAATCACATGCTTCCACTCCCAACTTTGAAGAACAAAGGCCAACGAAAAAAGTGAAGAATTCAACAAAAAAAAAATCTAATAACTCCGAAATAGAGGAAGAGATGCGCAAAGCCTTAAAACTCATTGTGAATAACAATAGTGCGCAAAGATAAATTAAATCGTCTTGGGCGGGGATCACAAATCCATTGCACAAAATGACACTTGGGATATTTTGTGAGAGTGCAAGTTATAGGGAACAATGGATGCTCTTAGAAGACGATGAGAATGAAGATTGGGTTGAAATGGTTTCACGCAAGTTAGGATTTCTAGTCTAGTTAAATATTTACTATTGGATGATTTTAGTTAAACTTTAATATTTTGTATGGATCGATGGCCAAAACTTATTATTTTGGGTGCAAAGGGTTAATTTTGGATCGATGGCCATAACTTTTGTATGAACTTGTTTACTTTTGGTATATATTTATTTAGTAACTTATTATATGTGCTTATTGTTTTGATAGATCATGATTTGTTGAACTTGACATATGGTCATTATGTGAGTTTCATTATATCACAAACATATTTTTCTTAATATTTTTGCTATTACTGTTTTTGAAAATATATAGGTCAAGCATGACTATTGAAGATCAACTTTTATGCTTAATCATTATGTATTGTTACTTGAAACGAATTTATTCAACAAACATACTAAGAATTAGAGATAACACTTCAATCTTGAGTGGACATGCTTGTACATTGGAGTTATTACATGGATCAAATACGCAATGTCAAGAATTGATGCGACTTTCACATGTTCCATATGTGCATTTATGCAATCATTTTAGGCAAAAACAATGGGTACAAGTTAGTAAGTACCTAACTATTGAAGAAAAGATTGCTATGTTCTTGACTATAACAGGTCAAAACGAACGATTTAGAGTAGTGAAACGAAGATTTCAACACTCTACACAAACAGTTCATAAATTTTTTCACAAGGTGCTGAATGGAATGATAGAATTTGCAAAGGAAATCTTAGTGCCCATGTAAGACCCCAACTTTTATGAATAAAGATTTAATTTTCTCGAAATATTTTTTTTAATAATAAGGTGTGGATTTGATATAATATAGTTGTGGGTAATATTTATAAATTTTGCAAAGTAAGCAAGTTGTCATAAAATATTCGTTTGGTCGGGAAATATTCGTTTTATCAGGGAATATTTGTACGACGGCACAATCATTGGTGAACTCCACAACGAAATTATTATCGAAGTTAGAAAATGACAGAAATATCTTTTTATAAAAATAACGACGAAAGTTTTACCGTTAACTGTTGAAATACCTGGTGATAAAAGTACAGTAATACGCGTGGTTGCATAGTAGCACACAGTATTTGATGCTTACGTGAGAAGTCACTCAGTTATACTCAATTATTGCTACAGTAATTGCTGCATAGTATCTCACATTATTGATTCTATTATTGTCACAATATCATCTGTATAATATTTTATATTATTAAATCAATAATTGAGACGACAAAGTTATTCATATTATTATTTGTATTATTAACAATGTCTAGAAAGTTCTGTCGAGGAAAGGGGTTTGATCACCTAATTGCGCGCCAATAGGGAGAAATCCTTATCAAAAAGCCCCATCTTTCCTAAGAATGATCTGGTTGTTAATATTGCAAGTTATATTATTGATAAATAATTGTTGTTTAAAAATATGCTTTGTGAAGCCAAGTGAATTGAGATAAATAGAGGAGATTTTTTTGAAGTATTTGTTATAAATTTCGCTTATTATTTGGACCCCCGCTTACTCATTTTTCAAAATAATCGAAAGGAAGTTATAAAGTATGTTGGGAAATTGTATATTTAAATTTGATGTTGAAAGTAAATATTCATGCTTATTTATAAGGTCCTTTAAGGAATACATATACAAGGACTTAGTGGTAGATCAAACTTGTTAGGTTGATCTGAGCTTTAATGTTTATCATTCTGTAAATGAATGTATAAATGAAAAGATCAAAGCTATTAGGTTGATCTATGTCTTGAGATGTAATAGATAGGCTTCAACTGAATCGTAGTCTATCGAACTGATCAAAAAATTGCTGAAGCCAAGGCAAAAGCGTAGAGCATCAAGAATCGTAGTCTGTTTGCTTTGAAAGGCCTCTCCCGAAATCATAGAGTGGTCAAAATGCCTGTCGAGTCAAACTCAAGGATCGTAGAGTGCTCTCGGAAGCGTATCACCTTTCTGCATCAGAAGCATCGAGCCTTATCCATTTGTTTAAGAATAAAAGTCAACAAATGTGGAATGAATTATAGACATTGTGACTATCGGGAATCCTAATGACACAACACTCATCCTTAGTATATAACAAAGAGACGTATTGAAGAAGCTAAGGAAAGTACTACATGTCAGCCAAAAACACCTTTTCAGGTGTTAGGTGAGATAGCAGTCTAATGTGTCAGTGAGCCAGACGGCTAATCATAAGATATGCAGAAAGTCTCCATCAGTGCTCAGAAATGTCAAATATAATTAATGCCTCAACGGATGCCTTCAAACAGATACATTTCAAAGGCACCTTATATGCAAAACGGAAGCTAATGCAAGAATTAAGCAAACATACAACAAAAAGAAAACTTGATCAGCTCCTCAGTTCTTTCGAACACAAGCTTAACGACAACTGAGTAGCACCATTCAAGAACTCAACTATCATTAAGTGAAGTAAGAAGTTCCAAGTCAGTTGGACTTGAAGAGTTCTAAAGTGAACTAAGAAATTCCAAAACTGCTGGTCTTGAAGGAATCTGTGAGATGCAAAGAGTGTAAAGATATCCTTAGTGGATTTCCTACTCAAGGAGTAGAAGAGTAGACTAGGAGCTTTGAGTGCTCTGAACTACTTAAAAATACTGTGTCTCCTATATTCTTGCCATAACTGCTTATCTCATATTAACTCGTTTAATCTTAAAGGGAAAACTAACAAATCTCAAATTCCGCTGTGATTAAATCATTATCAAATCTGACAAGTATTTTACAAAAGAAAATTTTAAAATATCTATTCAACCCCCTCTCCCCCTTCTAGATAACTTTTGTGCCACTGAGAACTAACAATTGGTATCAGAGCAGGTTCTATCAATCAGCCTACAAAGCTTAAGTAGATCCAATGGCACATCTGATAAGCGATTTAAAGACTGGAGGAGGCAGCAAGCCACCTATGTGCAATAAAGATAAATTCCGCCAACTGGAAAGTTCGTATGCAAGCCTACATAGATTCAATAGATGAAGATCTATTTGAAACTGTTCAGAATGGGCCCTACGTTCCTATAAAGCTTGCACGAACTTCAGACGACCCAAACAGAGTTCAGATCAAGGTCAAAGCAGAATGGACTGACAATGAAAAGAAATCTGTCCAACTCGATAAAAAGGTCAAGAATATTTTGTTCCAATCTTTAGAAGATGACATGTTTGAAAATGTAGTCAACAACAAAACAACAATGGAAGTATGGGAAGCATTGCTCATTATGCATGAAGGAACTGAAGAAGTCAAAGAAAATAAACAATCTCTTTTGACTCAACAATACGAAATGTTTGCCCATGTTCCAGGTGAAAATGTCACTTCCACTTATGAAAGATTCAATGTTCTGCTCAACTCTCTTCGAGCTTTTGGAAAGATCTATCCAAATAAAGATCCGATCATAAAATTCATGAGAGCTTTACCTAACAAGTAGGATGCCAAAACCACTGCCATCAGAGAATCAAAGAATCTCCATGAAATGACTGTTCAACAATTAGATGGCAACCTCCTCACCTATGAACTGGAGCTGACTTAGTGAGCAGAGAATTTATCTGAAAGAAGAAACAAGGACAAAGGGGTTGCTCTCAAAGCAATATATAACATCTCCAAAGCTAACACTAAAAATGACTCTGACTATGATGAAGATGATGATGAGGACATTGCAATGCTAATAAGAAGACTCAGAAGGTTCATGCGTAAAGGCAGAAGCAACAAACTTAAGAGATTCAACAACTACAACAGCCAGAAGCAGATAAATGACTTATGCTACAATTATAAGAAGCTTGGCCACTTCATTGTAAACTGCAACAAACCTCTTAGAGAAGAACTAAAGAGGAAATCAAATTCAAAGAAAGAAACCAAAGGCAACAAGAGGCACTAGAAGAAAGACAAAGGTCTTGTTATCGGAGGATCGTGGAGTGACTTAGACAATGACTTAACTCCCGAATCTGGAGATGATAAAGATCCTTAAATAGCAAATCTATGTCTAATGGCTAAACATGCAAAGGACAAGAAAAGCCCTGACAATCATGAAGTAAGTATCGATGAGGTATTTGACTTTAACTCTCCTGATGTAGATATTGATGATTTAAGAACTGTACTACATGTCATAACATCTGATCTGCATCGATACATGAAATGGGTCAGAGTTCTGTCTAAAGATTATTCTCTTCTTCAAAAAGAGAAAGAGAAAGTTCATGAAGAACTGGAAACGGCTCTCCTAAGTACTAACACTCTCTCCAAATTTGAAGCTGAGAATAAACTCTTAAAACAGACCAATGAACTTAATGCACAAAGAGAGTCAAATATAACCTCTAAGATTGAGAAACTAGAAAAGATAATCCTAACATGGAATAGATCCTCTTCATTCATGGACTCTGTTGATCGATTTCAGAATCAAAACTCACGTGCAAGTATACAACGTCAACAAGTAATAAAGTGGTAAATTAAGTGTCGAACCCACAGAGAATTCCAATCAATAAACTCCAACTACTAGTACTATACCAATTCAATTTTATTTAAACAACTGCAATTTATGATTTTTAAAATTAAGAAAATTAAATTGACTAATTAAACTGGATTACTTAATAAATGAATTCAAATAAATAAAGGTTAAGACTACAATATCTCCAATTTATGAACTACAAACCAAATATCCTACTAACCCAATTATTACGCCTCCTGAATTGTTAACATGAATTTTAAGCATTAAAAGTCATTTCCCAAGTGATTAGTTAACTTTTATTCAATTCAATTAATCTTACGATATTCCTATGCAAAATAATTAAATTAAACTCGTTAAGTTCCAATTCCCAATTTGTTACATGCAGTGAACAGATATTCATATTCAATTCACAACCCTAATTATTCATCTTATACAAATAATTAAGCATACATGTTATCATGTTCATTTCCAACCTTAGATTTCATCTTTCGAATCCTTCTAGAGTAACACAGTAATTATTGGTCAATTAATTAATCAATACGCACAAAACATGATAAACAATTCACCTAGACATAAATAATTGGATTAAATTAAATAATTAATTCATAGACATAAAAGGTTCAATTTGTAGTCTTAATAAAAGAATTAGTTCATAACGAAAAATAAAATCAACAATCCCATGAAAATCATCTCGAAAGAATTACACAATTAAAAATAAGAAGGAGAAGAAACTTTAAAAAGAAATCTTCCAACTTCAATCTTTAATTGGAAGTCTGCTCCTTAATTTTCTGATGAAAAACTTGATTAGTCTCTAGCTATCATTGATTTACTCCCCAATTTTCCGCTCATTGCTCCTTTAATACTCCTCCTTCAAACAAAGTCCAATCCCTAGTCAACTTCTGCCTTCCACGCACGCGCCTTGGTCACGCCAGGTCAAGCCTTAGCGCCCCGGCGCTGGGATTAACTCTACAAGTAGCGCCCCGACGCTAGCTCCTTGCTGTTGAATTACTATTTTGCCCTCGATTATGTCAAAACTCCCTTTATGCCCTTTCTTAACCTTAATCTGGAAAATAACAAATTAAACATATAAAAACTACCCTAAAATACTCAAAAATAACAATAAATCAAGCATATACATATTCAATTCATGGGTATATTACCCATTCATCAGACTCCCTGATCTCCAGTCAAAGAAGTGCTTCTGACAGAACATGCCTAGGTTTTGGGAAATCCATCTCAGAACCATATGTGGAAAAGATAAAGGAAACTAGAACTAGTAATGTTTTAAATTTTAATAGAAGCATTATATTTGTGAAATCCCCACAGAAGGAAGAACCAGTCCATCCCTGTTCTTTTGATCCAATCCATGTTCCAAGGCATAATGGATCCCATGTTGGCCTAGGATTCAGAAAAGAGAAGAATAACTTAGTCACTACTCTCCAACCTCGAAGGGTCATAGAGTCGAGTAAAATCAACTCCACGAATCAACTAGGTAGGAATTGTGACACCCCCAAAATTAGGTATTTATCACCCATCTTGGGTCGTCAGATACATGGTACAAAATACAAATACAAACTTAATTATACAAATGTCGTGTAACATACGACAATACATAAACTGAGAGTTCTAATAGGAATATTGTCATCTAGACAATATCCATACTCAAGGAGTCCTCATTACATTTATTGTCACACTATTTAACAGAATGGTGAGGACTACTAATGCTATCCTCTGGACCATCACTCCTTTCCCTGACTCGTCCCAGCTATATTCTCATTTCCTGAAGAGAACATTGAAAGAAAGGGTGAGCTCAACTAGCCCAGTAAGAAATATTATGACTAAGATAATGAAGAATAAATTATTAATAGTCTTCAACGATGTTAAACTGATAAAATACAATAGACATCAAGTTTAACTGCAGCGGAATAAGCAATCCATTAAAAGAGTCAAGTAGAGAATAAAACCTACTATCTTCTATGATTTAAAAATATTTTCATCAACTTTTATCACTGAGACTCAGCTTAATAAATAAACCACATCTTCTAATCATCCTTGTATTACGGGCCAAGGATATTCATTAAATCATCAATGATCATGACTATACCGAAAAATCTCTGGTCATAATCATACCACAAACTGTCTATCAATGCATTACAAGCCACTGAGGACTTTTACCACACCACTTATAACATCACAGTTCATGATTATACCGAATGATCCCTGGTCATAATCATACTAAGTCCATCTATGCACGTAAGCCAAAGATGACTTTTAACATAAAATAAAATGAGGATGATGACAATGTTATAGAAATTCAATTAAACAAGTTCAAGAATTAGTTTATCCAGGAACTAATAATATCAAATTGTCAATATGATACTTCTTTGTAAAGTAACAGTCAAGAATGCTCAGAAGAATATTTTCATGAAAAGATACTGGATGAAGCGCAAATATCAAGGATATTCCACTAATTTTATAGAGTATAGAAATCAAAACTTTAACCAAATGAGTATAATAAAGAATATATGAAACTGCAAATGGATTTTCACCAGCCATGCGGTAATCCACGTATACAGATCATTTCCACAATTTAATAAGTAATGAATATAAAGGATCATTCACCATGCATGTGGTAATCCACATAGACAGGTTATTCTAACAGAATAATAAAGAATGGAATAACAGAAGGATTCACCATGCATGCGATAGAGACCGCACAGACAGGTTATTCCCAACAAAATAATAAATGCGAAATAATAAATATGGAACCAGGTCAGGTGAAATTCACACCGACAGGATATTCCGACAGAATAATAAATACGGAATAATTAATGATGGAACCAGGTCAGGTGAAATTCACACCGACAGGATATTCTGACAGAATCGTAAAGAACGGAATAATAAAAGAATTTCACCAAGTATGCGGTACTTCGCATAAACAGGTTATTCCAACATAATAATAAAGAATGGAATAACAGAAGAAGATCACCAAGTATTGGGTAAACCGCATATACAGGTCATTCCACCAAGTATAGGGTAAACCACGCATACAGGTTATTCCTACAGAATAATAAAGAATGAAATAACATAAGTTCTCTTCATGAATAAGAAAGAATAACACCCCTTACCATTTTAAAGAAGAACTAAAATAAAGAAGTAGTTAAGTGGCAGAATACTCTTATTCTTTCTCTCTATAGTTTCTCTCTCTAGAGTTTAGTGAATTCGTAAGAAAATAATGAAGGAATGAGCTTCTATTTATAGAAAAATGGAATGCATAGTAACTAATCCATGAACGGTCCAGATTGATTTACTTTAATCTGACGGTCCATATTTAAAGAAAAATCTTTTAAATAAAATATAATATATTCTATTTATAGAATAACTTTAATAAAGTATTCTGTGTTATATAAAAAGATTTTACTATGCAAAATACTATGCACAATAGAATATAATATATTCTATTTATATAATAACTTTAATAAAGTATTCTGTTTTATATAAAAAGATGTTTCTGTTTTATTACGTTAATAATACGAATAAAACAAAACTTCATTATCGCTAAATAATTCATATTATTAATTGACAATAATTGAATCAAACTGAGTGACTTCTCACATAAGCATCAATACTGTGTGCTACTATGCAACCACACGTATTACTGTACTTTTACTACCGAGTAGTTCAACAGTATCAACGGTAAAACTTCCGTCGTTATTTTTAATAAAATATTTTTATCATTTTCTCAATCTGACAATAATTCTGTTGTGGGGTCCACCAATGATTGTACCGTCGTACGAATATTCCCCGTAAATAGTAACTCGTGAATAGTACTTTGATACAAAAAGTGTCCCAAATACTCGAGTGAACAATACTAGAGTGAATAGTAATTTAGGTGAATAGTAACCCGTAAATAGTAACTCGTGAATAGTAACTCTTGAATAGTAACTCCGACACAAAAAGTGTCTCAAATACTCGAGTGAATAATACTAGAGTTAATAGTAATTTAGATGAATAGTAACCCGTGAATAGTAACTCGTGAATAGTAACTCATGAATAGTAACTCCGACACAAAAAGTGTCCTAAATACTCGAGTGAACAATACTAGAGTGAATAGTAATTTGGGTGAATAGTAACCTGTGAATAGTAATTTGTGAATAGTAACTCATGAATAGTACTCCGACACAAAAAGTGTCCTAAATACTCGAGTGAACAATACTAGAGTGAATAGTAATTTAGGTGAATAGTAACCTGTGAATAGTAATTCGTGAATAGTAACTCATGAATAGTACTCCGACACAAAAAGTGTCCCAAATACTCGAGTGAACGATACTAGAGTGAATAGTAATTTGGGTGAATAGTAACCCGTGAATAGTAACTCGTGAATAGTGACCATGTATTTTATGACAACTTGTTTACTTTAAAAAAAATTCACATATCACCCTTAACTTTAACCTTTTATCAATTTAACCATTTACCAAAATAGAAAAATTGAATACTTTTATTTCATAAAATTCGGGGTCTCACAGGAATAGTAGAGTTAAGCTTCACTCTTCACAAATCATGAATCACAAGGACACATGGAAAAAGAAGAACTAGTATAAAAGAAAGATTGCCAAGAACTCACATAAGTCCAAATGGAGAAAGAATCCACATACACACACAAGCATGCATCATGCTAGATATTTTGTGTAACACCCCAACTTTTATGAATAAAGTTAATTTTTCTCGAAATATATTTTTGAATATTATGGTGTGGATTTGATATAATGTTATAGTTGTGGGTAATATTTATAAATTTTTCAAAGTAAGCAAGTTGTTATAAAATATTCGATTGGTCGGAAAATATTCGTTTTAACAGGGAATATTCGTACGATGGCACAATCATTGGTGGACCCCACAACGAAAGTATTGTCGGAGTTAGAAAATGACAGAAATGTCTTTTTATAAAAATAACGGCGAAAGTTTTACCGTTAAACTATTGAACTACCCGGTGGTAAAAGTACAGTAATGCGCGTGATTGCATAGTAGCACACGGTATTGATTATTGATGCTTATGTGATAAGTCACTCAGTTATACTCAATTATTACTACAGTAATTGTTGCATAATATCTCTCATATTATTGATTCAATTATTGTCATAGTATCATCTGCATAATATTTTTTATTTTTTAAATCAATAATTGAGACGACAAAGTTATTTATATTATTATTTGCAATATTGACGATGTCTAGAAAGTTCTGTCGAAGAAAGGGTTTGGTTACCTAATTGCGCGCCAGTAGGGAGAAATCCTTATCGAAAAGCCCCTCTTTCCTGAAAATGATCTGATTGTTAAATATTGTGAGTTATAATATTAATGATGAATACATTCGTGTTGATTAAAGATGAAATTATTGATAAAAAATATTTCTATTGTGTTGTGATTATTTGTGTTAGTGGAAATCGATATTTATTTCGATAATAATTGATTTCTGGAGGTTAAATTGACCAATCGAGTAATTAATCGGATAAATGAGCAATTAATTGCTATTAGTTCACATACATATAACTATTTGCTCACATGAATGAAACTATTGGTTCACATGCATTACTATTAGGGGAGGTGGTGTAAGATTGATAATACTTGCAGGGCTAAATTAAAAATAGAGGAAAAGATGAAGGTACTATACTGTAATAATTCGAGCCTCAAAACGTGCAATTATCGAAATTATGTTTTCCTATAAATAGAAGTTCATTTTTTTTCATTCTCACCAATTCATTAAGACTCACAAGAACAATTATAGAGAGAGAAGCTATAGAGAGATTAGATATAGAGAGAAAGAAGAAGAGTAGTCTGCTACTTCACTATTCCAGTATCCAGTCTTCTTCTAGGGTAAGGGGTATTATTTCTTTCGTATTCGTAAGGGATATTATTTTTGTTCAGTATTCGTAAGAAATAATATTTTCTTCCATACTCTGTAGTATGTGAGTAATATTATTTCGTTTCGTATCCTAAATTCTACACTCATTTTGTTGAAGTATTGGTTCTATACTCCGTGAAATTAGTAGAATATTCTTAAAATTTTCACTTCATCCAGTATCTTTTCATGGTAATATTATCATAAGTATTCTTGATAATTATTGATCTTTTCATGTCGGGATATTATTCGAGTTACTATTCACGAGTTACTATTCACTCGAATATTATTCACTCGGGTATTCGGGACACTTTTCATGTCGGGATATTATTCACGGGGTACTATTCCCGAAGTACTATTTATGAGATACTATTCACTCGGGTACTATTCACCCGAGATACTATTCATGATAAAAAATTTGATTTCTTTTCTATCAAAAATTATTTTTGATACATGAATATTATTCTTGAATTTTACTCCACAAAGTAGTATCATGTTGACAAGTTGGATATTTTTAAACTCTGGATAAATTTAAAGTCCTTGATTTCGTTTGATTAATGCTTATATCATTGTCATCATCCTAATGTTTATATTGTGATAAAAGTCATCTTCGGCCAAGGGTGCAAAGATGAACGGTTGTTTGGTATGATTATGACCAGAGACCATTCGGTATAATCATGACCCGTAATGTTACAAATGATGTGGTAAAAGTCATCATTGACCCATAGTGCATTGATGGATAGTTGTTGGTATGATTATGACCAGGGATTATTCAGTATAATCATGACCATTGATGAAAACCTGAATATCGTTAGCCCTTAGTGCATGGATAATTTATGGTCGTGATACTAATGAATATCCTTAGCCGTAGTGCAAGAATGATTCGATGATGTGGATTATTTATTAAGCTGAGTCTCAACGATAAAATTGATGGTAAACTTTTTAAATCATAGAAGATAGTAGATATCATGCTCTACTTGACTCTTCTAATGGATTGCTTATTTCACTGCAATTGTTGATCTAAAACTTGTTTCTATTGTATTCTATCAGTTGTTATACTATTAAAGGCTAAGGATAATTTATTCTGCATTATCTTAGTCATAATATTTCTTACTGGGCTTGTTGAGCTCACCCTTTTCTTTCACTGTTCTCTTCAGAAAATGAGAATATATAGCTGGGACTAGTCAGGAAATGGAGTGATGGTCTGAGATGGTGGCTATAATAGCCCTCACTATTTTTATAAAATAGTGTGATAATAATTGTAATAAGGACTCCATTGAGTATGGATATTGTCTAGAAGACAATATTCTTGTTTAAACTCTCAGCTATGTTTTGTCGTTTTTTACACGACAGTTGTATAATTAAGTTTTTAGTTGTATTCTGTACCATGTATCTGGCGACCCAAGATGGGTGATGTATTCCTATTTTGGGGGCATCACATTTTGTATGTAATAAAATTGGTCATAAGGTTGCAGTGTGCTACAATAATTCTCTACATACTAGACCCAAAGTCAAGCAAATTTGGGTTCCCAAGGATACTAACAAGGTAGGACCCATGCAAGTATGGGTACCAAAATGATAATTTAATCTTACCACAGGAACAGAGCTCCTCGATCACGACTTGGAATCTGAACAGTGGATGCTCAAGGCACATGACCGGGAACAAAGCCCTCCTGTTTAACTTCATAGAGAAGGAGGGTCCATCAGTCATCTTTGGAGACAATGGCTCTAGAAAGACAAGAGAATATGGCTCAACTGGGAATGGTGCAGTGTCCTCCAGTAAAGTAGCCTATGTGGAAGGGCTAAAGCACAATCTTCTGAGCATAAGCCAACTCTACGACAAGGGTAATCAAGTTACCTTCCTCAACAATCAATGTCAAGTCAGAGATCTGAAGACATCCTCTATAAAGCTGACCGGAACAAGAGAAGGGAACGTCTACACTGTTGATCTTGGTCAACTAAGTTCTAACGAGACAATATGCTTTCTGGCTAAAGCTTTTGAAGAAATGAGTTGGCTATGGCATAGAAGGCTGTCTCATCTCAACTTCAAAAGCATGTCAAAATTGGCTTCCAAGGATCTAGTAGCAGGTTTACCCAAGCTCAGCTTTGTCAAAGAAAGGCCATGCAATGCCTGTCAGCTTGGAAAACAGACTAGAAGCTCATTTAAAAGCAAAACTATCAACTCAATTGACAAGCCTCTGCAGTTGCTTCACATGGATCTATTTAGGCCAATTCCTACAACAAGCCTTGGAGGAAAGAGATACTCATTGGTCGTAGTGGATGACTATACCGGATTTACATGGGTGTTCTTTCTAAACTCAAAAGATGAAACAAGCTCCCAACTAATCAAGATGTTCAGGCTGATGATGAACAAGAAAGGGGAGAAAATAAAGGCTATAAAGAGTGATCATGGTAGAGAATTCGACTTCTCTGAGATGGACCAGTTCTGCACAGACAATGGCATCAGTCACAACTTCTCAGCTCCACGAACTCCTCAGCAAAACGGAGTAGCTGAGAGAAAGAACAAAACGTTAATAGAAGCTAGAAGAACTCTACTAGCAGCAGCTCGTCTGCCTGAATACTTCTGGGCATAAGCTGTCAACACTGCATGCTACACTCAGAACAGATCTCTTGTGCACTCTACGTTAAAAAAGACTCCCTACGAACTTTGGAGAGGAAGAAAGCCAAGTGTCAGCTACTTTCATGTATTCGGTTGTGCATGTTATATTCTCAACAATAGAAAATAGTATCTGATAAAGTTTCAACCCAAGTCAGACGAAGGAATCTTTCTCGGATATGCCACAGACAATAAGGCTTATAGAGTGTTCAACAAGAAGACACTAAGTGTTGAAGTCTCGATTCACATCATCCTCGATGAAACAGACTTGGACAAAACTGTGTCTCAAGACACTACGAACGATAATTCAAACACTACGAACGAGGCAGTCGAGCTCAACACCACGATCGTAGTCCCAAAAAATGAAATCGTCGAGCCAGAAGAGGAGATCATAGAGAGAACTACAACGAACCTCCACATCAAGAAGCAGAGGTTGATCTTGAAGAATTTAGACAAGAAGGCATCAGGTCAAATGTTCCAATAGGAAACAGATGGGCAAAAGATCACACTCAAGACCTAATCATTGGAGATCCAAATGCAAGGATCAAGACAAGATCTGCCACCCAGAATGAGTGTTTCTATCTAAGCTTTCTATCACAAATAGAACCCAAGAAGATAGAAGATGCTATGGAAGACTCAAGTTGGATAAAAGCTATGCAAGAAGAACTAAATCAGCTTGAAAGAAGCAAAGTATGTAGATTAGTTCCAATACCAAGAAGCCACCCAGTCATTAGCACCGAGTGGGTCTTCAGAAACAAGATGGATGAAGATGGAGTAATAACAAGGAATAAGGCAAGACTAGTGGCCAAAGGTTACTCTCAAGAAGGAGACATCGACTACGATGAGACCTTTGCACCTGTTGCCAGATTAGAAGCCATCAGGATATTCCTTGCCTTTGCTACCCACATGAAATTTAAAGTCTTTCAAATGGATGTCAAAAGTGCATTTCTGAATGGTGAACTTCAAGAAGAAGTATATGCGGAGCAACCTCCAGGTTTCATCAATCAAACTCTCTCTAATTATGTCTATAGATTAGACAAAGCCTTATATGGACTTAAACAAGCATCTAGAGCATGGTATGAAACTCTAACTAACTTCCTTATTGAAAATAGTTTCATTAGAGGTAGAGTAGATACCACATTAAGCACAAAGATAAAGTCATATTAGTTCAAATATATGTTGATGACATTATCTTTGGCTCTACTGATGAAAAAATGTGTAAAAGATTTGCCAAGCTTATGCAGAGCAAGTTCGAAATGAGTATGATGGGTGAGCTGAATTTCTTCCTTGGATTGCAAGTAAAGCAAACTGATGAAGGTATCTTCAAAAACCAAGCCAAGTACATTAAAGACTTACTTAAAAAATATGGTAAGGAATCAACCTCTCCCATGAAATAACCAATTGCTCCAGCAACCAAGCTTGACAAAGATGAGAAAGGTAAAAGTATTGATATAACTCAATACAGAGGTATGATAGGCTCTCTTCTATATCTAACTGCTAGTAGACCAGACATAATGTTTGTAACATGTGACAACCCCAAAACAGGTCCATTCCATCCAACCTATTCTGAGTCGCCAAATACATGGTACAAAACATAACTACAACTTTATTACAACAATTGTCGTGCAAAATACAACAACACATATGCTGTGAGTTTGGATACAAATATATACCAAATGTGACTCATGTCCCAATCGTGGACAGCACCTCACAATGATACCTTAAATAAAGGTATAGTCAAAAACTATTTTAGAAATTATAATCTTTGGGAAGTGCTCAAGAAAACCTTCGTACATTGGAGGCCATGCGTCTAGGTTATGATAGATATCATATGGCCACAGAATTATCCTTGGTTGACCCAATAGACCCCAAAGAAAAATGAGAAGTTTACTATCATATTCTTCCCAATGGTGAGTCTTCTCTTGACTTATCATTATCTCCACTGTCTCTGATTGAGAATTATACTTCAAACAAATACCAAAATTATATAGGTAGTGCTCGTAAATATACTCAGCAAGTGGATGAGCACAATCCTGTCTTATGATGACACGAGGTTGTATGTCATTAGACATCTTGTATGATAGTGGCAAAACACCCTTCCAACGTTGGGTTCGCTTCACCCTAGATGATTCACCAAATATAACTACTAATGATAACCACCGTTCTATTCCCCTGTTACCCCCGCTCGACCCAGCCACACTCTTATTACCTGAAAGGAATTGTGAAATAGAAGGGTGAGCACAACTAGCCCAGTAAAGAATATCATGACTAAAGATAAATAAGTTATCAATAGCCTTCAACAGAATTAAATCAGATATTTAGAACTTATGGTAGATGATAAAAATTTTAACCACAGTTGCAGTGAAACGAGCAATCCATTAGAAGAGTCAAATATACTATAAAGTCTATTATCTTCTCCATGTTAAAAATCCACCAACAATGTTTTATCCCTGTAACATCAATCAACAATTCTGGTCCACAATCATATGAATAACTCATAATCATAGTTGTAGTTCTACATTCCTCTTCTCATCCAAGACGAAGATAATTTTTATCACCTATCTTTACCTGAAACATCAAAGATCATGGTTACACCAAATCACATTTCCTGTTCATAATCATACTAATAACTTCATCTTTGCACTACGGCCAAAAATATTCATTTGTATCATCAGTTGGTCATGTTCATCTCAACACCTGTTCATCTTTGTACTACTGGTCAAAGATATTCATCAGTTAATCATTCATCTTTGCACTACAGGCCAAAGATATTCATCAACAATTCATCTTTGCACTACTGGCCAAAGATATTCAACCACAGGTCATCTTTGCACTATGGCCAAAGATATTCATCACTAGTTCATCTTTGCACTACGGCCAAATATATTCAACAACAGTTCATATTTGCACTACATGCCAAATATATTAATATCTCAAATAAATATATAATCATTTCAGAATTTATATAAACAATAATTATAACTATTTTGATCAATTCACCTTTACACTTAAGCTAAAGATATTCAATTATAAATTCAATGGTCATGATCATACCAGTCAACAATTCAACTTTACACTACTGGCCAAAGAGAACCCATAGTCATGATCATACCAAAAATCTAACCATCTTTACACTCAAGTCAATGAGAAATATCATCATTAGGGTTATAAAAAAGTTATATATGATAATAAAATCAATATAATCAACATATAGATTTAATCTTAAAGTAATATTCACAAATCAACTATAATTTGGCCAGAAAAAAAAAATTAATTTTGTCGTGAATAGTAACTCGTGAATAGTAACTCATGAATAGTAACTCGTGAATAATAACTCGTGAATAGTAACTCATAAATAGTAACTCGACATGAAAAAGGTAGAAATTCCACAATAAAATCCATACCAATATTTCGGTATAATAATATTGAAATAATAATATTTCTTAAGCTTATAAACAATTTATTTAAATTGTTTACACTTTACTAATTAATGCATTTAATCATCATAAAATTTTAACTCTTAAGATTTCATCACCAATAACCAAAACCCTCATCAAAAATCTGCATATAACTCATATATGATTTTCAAGCTATAAAATCATATTTTCTAATTTTCTTACTTCATATAACATATTAATTCATTTACTCATAACTAGATCATTTTCATAAAAAATACCAAATCAGTCCCAAAAATATTTCTTTTCTAAGATTTAGTAGAATATAGTCCCATATTGAACATATATTTTTTTCAGAATTTTTAAAATTCATTTACTATTTTTCATATGGCCAAAACCGCCGAATATTTAGACATTTATCATAAATTGTACTTTTATCCAAAAATTCCAAAATTCACAGAGTACACTGATATTATATAGATATACTTCCAATAAAAATTTTATCAATTTTAGAGTTAACCACAAGGAGTTATAAGTTGGTTACTTTTAAAATAGTCTTTTCTCATAAAAATCATAACTCTTAATCTATACATCCAAAAATCACCATTTTTCGACACAATCAATAAAACTCATCAAAATATCATTTCAAATTTTTTCAGAATTTTCTGAAGGTCGAAAGAAGTACGAATTGAAAAACATAATAACCCTTAAAATCTCTTACCTCAAAAGAGCAGTACTTCTAATCGGTATAAAACTGAAATAAACTTGCACTGAATAACAACTCTGAAAGTATCTAAATACTCACTAGAATATGCTTGACAATATAGAGAGAAAGAAAATTTGTTTCTGGTGTGATTTTCAATTCTAACTTAAGCACCTATTTATAGAAAAATGCTAGAACGCCAAATGAGACTAAAATAATAAAATATATTATTTTATTCCTTCTTTTCTACGCATGCCTACATGTTTGATCAGCCACCAGCCATCTTTGAACAAAGCTACAGCCCACATGTGTTAAAACACAAGTGGGTCCCACCCATAAATTAATAAAAATTATTTTATTTTCCGAAACTTCAATAATTCATAAAAAATAGCCCTTTTATCAGAAAATTCGAATCTCGCGACTTTTTATAGGAAATTCAATTCTCTACAACTTTGTAGAAGAAAGTTTTTTTCTAAATTCCAAACAGAAATTGACCGAAATCCATAAACGGACGATTTTACAAGCTATAATCAAATTTCAGTCAAGAAATGGGGTCCACCGACACACAAAATATGTGTTAATCATTTAATATAATAAAAATATTCTTCCTCCTCATATACTCATATATCTCACATTCATTGTAAAATTATCACCATTATTATATTATTAAATATAATAATAAATTATTTTATCAGAAAAGATAAAATATCATTTTTTAACAATTGTCATTTAAAAAAATTTCTCCATCTATATCCACATAAAATTAATATTTTTCTCATCATATAAATTAATAATTAATTATTCACAACTAATATTATAGAATCACAGTACTGGCAACCAGGCCGTTCCCAAGAAAGAGGGGGCTTTCCAATAAGGATTTCTCCTTATTGCGCTCAATTAGATGACCAAACCTCTCCTTAGACAGAACTTTCTAGATATTGCCAATAATGTTATCTAATAATATTATTCAAATAATATGAATTATTGATCTGATAATGGAGATGATGTGCAGTAACAATTATTGAAACAACAATAATATAAAATATCAACGCATCAATTATTGAATCAATAAAATAAAATATTGAACAGTAATTACTGTAACAATTATTGAGTAGTGCTTTCTCACGTAAGAATTAATAATTCAAAAATACTGTGCAAAACCGTGTTCTATGTGCAAAACGCGTATTACTGTTTTTTAACCACTGGGTATTTCAACAGTGTTAACGGTAACACTACGCCGTTATTTATAAAAACTCAATTTTTTGTCGTTATCTTCATCCGACAGTTATTCTGTTATGGAGCCCACAAATAGCTGCGCCGTCGTACGAATATTCTCCGACAGAAAGAATATTCCACGACCAACGAATATTCCCCGACAACAATGATTATTTTATAACCACTTGTTTATTTTAAAAAATTTTCACATTTCACCCATAACTTTAACTTTTTATCAATTTAACCATTTACTGAATTGTAATTATAAGAAAAATTGAATGCTTTTATTTCACAAAATTTGGGGTCTTACAATCTCCCCTCCTTATAAAATTTTGTCCCCAAAATTTACGTACCTAGTATTTCGAAGAGTTGAGAATACCTTGCTTTCATTTTAGATTCTATCTCTCAGATCATCATGATTTCTCCATTGCTCATCTCCCATGATAACTTCATTTGGGTTCCTCATTTGTTGGGAAGTCATGACAACTGCCATCCCTCGAACTACCCGGCTTTGACTTGTCTGGAGTAGCATTTGGCGTCATCACTACCGTAGGAATATATACTTTTCTATAGGACATATTCCTCCCTCAACTGCCTCGTCGTACTCCTGATTCATGATCCGAATCATCAATCTTCGATCCATATCAAATTCAGGTTGATCGCTCTGTACAGGGTATTTAAAACTCGATGTTGGGTTCTCCCAATTGCTTTTCAAAAAGAGAAATTCATATCATCTATTTTAGCCTTCTTAGATCGGACATCTCTTTCCACAATATCCACGTGTCGTGCGCCTTTTGCCCATGCATCACTTATTCTCACTCGTTCAGTTTTTTCTTCTTTCAGCTCAGATTCCATCTTTATCATCTTATACTCTGCCAAAAAATGCTTCTGTTCAAGCATCACATATCGGGTAACACAAGCTTGAATTGTTGCATCCTTTTGCTCCACGACCGCCTGTCATTCTTCAGCATGCTCTTCTAACTCATGAATACGATTTTGCAATTCTACATTTTGATCATATAATACCTCTAACAAACTCTCCTCAGGTACCTCCTCTTCCTCTTCTTCCTCACTCTCAGTTGTTACCTCTACGACCATTTCGGGTGCAACTATCAATTCTTCACTCACCACATGGATTTCTCTAATTCCTTCTTCATCTGACATCACATTATCATGGTTAGTGATTAGAGGCATCCCCACAGTCTCATTCACTCTATTGTTAGCATTCTCGACTGTCATTCTCAAATACTGCCATAAAATAAGGGTTAATTAAGCAAATTAGCGTATCACATAATATCCATATATTATGACCAACCAACAATTAAGCTTAGGTAGGACACACTAGCAAAGGATTTACTCATCTCTCCCCTCCTAGTTATATTCCCCGATCTCCGCCAGAGATCATATCCCTAAGCTCTGATACCAACTATGACATTGGACACCATCATGTGTCAGCACCTCACAAAAGTACCTATCAGCTTGCCACCGCAGAACGGCGTCCCCAACGGAGAGTCTGACTTCGGTGCATTCCCCATCAACATGATGTCACCAGATAGAGGCTCGGGGCTCTTTACTTATGGCTCTGATACCAACTGTGACAACCCCAAAATAGGTCCATTCCATCCAACCTATTCTGAGTCTCCAAATACATGGTACAGAACATAACTACAACTTTATTACAACAATTGCCGTGCAAAATACAGCAATACATATGATGTGAGTTTGGATACAAATATATACCAAATGTAACTCATGTCCCAATCGTGGATAGCACCTCACAATGATACCTTACATAAAGGTATAGTCAAAAACTGTTTTAGAAATTAGAATCTTTGGGAAGTGCTCAAGGAAACCTTCGTACATGGGAGGCCATGCGTCTAGGTTATGATAGATATCATATGGCCACAGAATTATCCTTGGTTGACCCAATAGACCCCAAAGAAAAATGAGAAGTTTACTATCATATTCTTCCCAATGGTGAGTCTTCTCTTGACTTATCATTATCTCCACTGTCTCTAATTGAGAATTATACTTCAAATAAACACCAAAATTATATAGGTAGTGCTCGTAAATATACTCAGCAAGTGGATGAGCACAATTCTGTCTTATGATGACACGAGGTTGTATGTCATTAGACATCTTGTGTGATAGTGGCAAAACACCCTTCCAACGTTGGGTTCGCTTCACCCTAGATGATTCACCAAATATAACTACTAAATGATAACCACCGTTCTATTCCCCTGTTACCCTGCTCGGCCCAGCCACACTCTTATTACCTGAAAGGAATTGTGAAACAGAAGGGTGAACACAACTAGCCCAGTAAAGAATATCATGACTAAAGATAAATAAGTTATCAATAGCCTTCAACAAAATTAAATCAGAGATTTAGAACTTATGGTAGATGATAAAAATTTCAACCACAGTTGCAGCGGAACGAGCAATCCATTAGAAGAGTCAAATAGACTATAAAGTCTATTAACTTCTCCATATTAAAAATCCACCAACAATGTTTTATCCATGTAATATCAATCAACAATTCTGGTCCACAAGCATATGAATAACTCATAATCATAGTTGTAGTTCTACATTCCTCTTCTCATCCAGGACGAAGATAATTTTCATCACCTATCTTTACCTGAAACATCAAAGATCATAGTTACACCAAATCACATTTCCTGTTCATAATCATACTAATAACTTCATCTTTGCACTACGGCCAAAGATATTCATTTGTATCATCAGTTGGTCATGTTCATCTCAACACCTGTTTATCTTTGCACTACTGGCCAAAGATATTCATCAGTTAATCATTCATCTTTGCACTACAGGCCAAAGATATTCATCAACAATTCATCTTTGCACTACTGGCCAAAGATATTCAACCACATGTCATCTTTGCACTATGGCCAAAGATATTCATCACTAGTTCATCTTTGCGCTACAGGCCAAAGATATTCAACAACAGTTCATATTTGCACTACATGCCAAATATATTAATATCTCAAAGAAATATATAATCATTTCAGAATTTATATAAACAATAATTATAACCATTTTGATCAATTCACCTTTGCAGTTAAGCTAAAGATATTCAATTATAAATTCAATGGTCATGATCATACCAGTCAACAATTTAACTTTGCACTACTGGCTAAAGGGAACCCATAGTCATGATCATACCAAAAATCTACCCATCTTTACACTCAAGTCAAAGAGAAATATCATCATTAGGGTTATAAAAATGATATATATGATAATAAAATCAATATAATCAACATATAGATTTAATTTTAAGAGTAATATTCATAAATCAACTATAATTTGGCCAGAAAAAAAAACCAATTTTGTCGTGAATAGTAACTCGTGAATAATAACTCGTGAATAGTAACTCATAAATAGTAACTCGACATGAAAAAGGTAAAATTCCACAATAAAATCCATACCAATATTTCGATATAATGATATTGAAATAATAATATTTCTTAAGCTTATAAATAATTTATTTAAATTGTTTACACTTTACTAATTAATGCATTTAATCATCATAAAATTCCAACTCTTAAGATTTCATCACCAATAACCAAAACCCTCATCAAAAATCTGCATATAACTCATATATGATTCTCAAGCCATAAAATCATATTTTCTAATTTTCTTACTTCACATAACATATTAATTCATTTACTCATAACTAGATCATTTTATAAAAAATATCAAATCAGTCCCAAAAATATTTCTTTTCTAAGATTTAGTAGAATATAGTCCCATATTGAACATATATTTTTTTCAGAATTTTTAAAATTAATTTACTATTTTTCATATGGCCAAAACCGCTGAATATTTAGACATTTATCATAAATTGTACTTTTATCCAAAAATTCTGAAATTCACAGAGTACACTGATATTATATAGATATACTTCCAAAAAATTTTATCAATTTTGGAGTTAACCACAAGGAGTCATAAGCGGTTACTTTTAAAATAGTTTTTTTCTCATAAAAATCATAACTCTTTATCTATACATCCAAAAATCACCATTTTGGACACAATCAATAAAACTCATCAAAATATCATTTCAAATTTTTTCAGAATTTTCTGAAGGTCGGAAGAAGTACGAATTGAAAAACATAATAACCCTTAAAATCTCTTATCTCAAAAGAGCAGTATTTCTGATCGGTATAAGACTGAAAGAAACTTGCACTGAATAATAACTCTAAAAGTATCTAAATACTCACTAGAATATGCTTGACAATATAGAGAGAAAGAAAATTTGTTTCTGGTGTGATTTTCAATTCTAACTTAAGCACCTATTTATAGAAAAATGCTAGAACGCCAAAGGAGACTAAAATAATAAAAATATATTATTTTATTTCTTCTTTTCTACGCATGCCTACATGTTTGATCAGCCACCAGCCATCTTTGAACAAAGCTAGTAGCCCACATGTGTTAAAACACAACTGGGTCATACCCATAAATTAATAAAAATCATTTTATTTTTCGAAACTTCAATAATTTATAGAAAATAGTCTTTTTATCAGAAAATTCGAATCTCGCGACTTTTTATAGGAAATTCAATTCTCTACAACTTTACAGAAGAAAGTTTTTTCAAATTCCAAACAGAAATTGACCGAAATCCATAAACGGGCGATTTTACAAGCTATAATCAAATTTCAGTCAAGAAATGGGGTCCACCGACACACAAAACATGTGTTAATCATTTAATACAACAAAAATACTCTTCCTCCTCATATACTCATAAATCCATATTCATTGTAAAATTATCACCATTATTATATTATTAAATATAATAATAAATTATTTTATCAGAAAAGATAAAATATCATTTTTCAACAATTGTCATTTTAAAAATTTCTCCATCTATATCCACATAAAATTAATATTTTCTTCATCATATAAATCAATAATTAATTATTCACAAATAATATTACAGAATCACAGTACTGGCAACCAGGCCGTTCCCAAGAAAGAGGGGGCTTTCCAATAAGGATTTCTCCTTATTGGCGCGCAATTAGATGACCAAACCTCTCCTTAGACAGAACTTTCTAGACATTACTAATAATGCTATCTAATAATATTATTCAAATAATATGAATTATTGATCTGATAATGGAGATGATGTGCAGCAACAATTATTGAAACAACAATAATATAAAATATCAACGCAGCAATTATTGAATCAATAAAATAAAATATTGAACAGTAATTACTGTAACAATTATTGAGTAGTGCCTTCTCATGTAAGAATTAATAATTCAAAAATACTGTGCAAAACCGTGTTCTACTGTGCAACAACGCGTATTACTGTATTTTAACCACTGGGTATTCCAACAGTGTTAACAGTAACAACTACGTTGTTATTTATTAACTCAATTTTTTGTCGTTATCTTCATCCGACAGTTATTCTGTTATGGGGCCCACAAATAGTTGCGTCGTTGTACGAATATTCCCCGACAGAAAGAATATTCCACGACCAACGAATATTCCCCGACAATAATGATTATTTTATAACCACTTGTTTATTTTGAAAAATTTTAACATTTCACCCATAATTTGAACTTTTTATCAATTTAACCATTTACTGAATTGTAATTATAAGAAAAATTGAATACTTTTATTTCATAAAATTCGGGGTCTTACATAACATGCATATGCGCTAGATTCCAAGCTAATCCTAAGGAATCACACTTAACTGCTGTAAAAAGAATTTTCAGGTATCTCAAAGGCACACCTCATTTGGACTATGATATCACAAGGAGTCCTTCTTTGAACTAACAGGATATACAGATGCTGATTTTGCATGCTACAAGATCGATTGAAAATCGATTGAAAAAGTATCAGTGGCACCTGTCAGTTGCTAGGAAACAGACTTGTGTCCTGGTTTAGCAAGAAACAAAACTCAGTATCTAACTCAACAGCATAAGCTGAATACATTGTTATTGCAGCAGCTGCTATGCTCAAATCTTATGGATGAAAGATTAGCGAGCAAACTATGGGTTTGATTTCAAATCTATACCTGTTCATTGTGATAACACAAGTGCCATAGAAATAATACACAATCATGTCATGCATTCTAGGACTAAAACTATTGAAATAAGATATCATTTTATTAGAGATCATGTTAAAAATAGAACTATATCTTTACAATACATCCCTACTGAAAATCAACTTGTTGATGTCTTTACAAAGCCTCTAGATGAATCCAGATTTAATAAATTGATAAGTGAGTTAGGCATGCTAAATCTACAACCATAAACTTTATGCTCTAGTTTATGCTAACCATGCAGATATAAAGGCTATGTTCAAAATCGTAGAGGTGACTAAAGAAGGACCACGATCGTAGAGCTGCCTCGACATGACAAAAGAAGCATCATGTGATGACAACATTCCTAACAAATCTAAGCAATTCCTCTAATAAGCGCCTCAGGGACAAACCTGATCCTTAGTTCATTCTAAGAGGTTGGCCCTTCCTGAGCTACCTTAACCCAGAAGGAATGCTAAGTCAAAGTTCATCACAAGGACCAGGATAGACAACGATCGTAAGAGTAGATTCCCCAATGAACTCAACATCGTAGTGTAACCTCGATGATCGTAGTCCTCCCAAAGGATACACTAGCTCAGGGGGAGCCAAGGGTAGATCAGTATTTTCCACATCATTTAAAATTGTGGAGCCAAGCAGGACTTGACACATGCCTTACTATGCAGATCGAGAGGAGGGAAGTTACAAGTACAGTTTGAAAAGGTCTTTTTGAAAACTCACCTCAGAAGTTCAAAAAGCTCATTCCTCTCTCTACCAGCAGAAACCCTAGCTTCCAGAAACGCTCAACCAACCTCAGTGCAAGAAAATCAATGGCGGCTTCAAATGTTATCTCTGGTTACCAACTTTGTTTCGACTAGTTCAAGACAGCTGGCCCTCAGTTTCAATCATTCTGTCTCTTCTAAAGAAAGCTAGTCTTGAAGAAGCTCTGAGCACCCAACACATGAATCTACCCGAAGCTGGTAAAAGAATTCTACAGCAATGGAGCTTTTGAGAACGACATTATCACCATAAGGGTCAAGGAGGAACAAATTAAACTTAAAGCTGAAGATATAACCTAGCCCTAGGTTTTAAATCAAAGGGACTTGCATCTATGGAGGTCATCGACTTTCATAAAAGTCTGAAGAAGAGGCATCACAAAAAGTTTCAAACCGTCAAGGGATACAAGAAGAAAGAGTTCCCCAAAAGTATGAGTTTCTGGCTGACATTGTTGGGAAGTGCATATGCTGTAAAATCTCTGGCCATGACTCTGTGAATGAAGTTCAACTGAAGCTCATGACAGCAATCTGTTTCGGGATTCAACTCAACTATGAGGCCCTACTCATCGATTGGATTGGGAAGTGGATACTCAATTCAAAGAAATCAAAGAGCTCTGGAAAGATGCTCTATGGGCGGTTTATAAGCATAATCCTGCAATCAGCACTGGGTGACAAAATGGGGATAATGAAGGAGAATCTATCAATTCCAACAGAAAGATGACCCAACAGCTATTTCAAAACTAGAAAGAAATCCTGCAAAAAATGTCTGAATGATGTCTGAATCCAGTGGAAGGACTGGTGAAGTGAAGGAGTCTGAGCTACAAGGAAATATGTTAGTTGTAAAGGAAACCGATGAAGAAGAAGAAGAAATTAATAAAGAGGAACCCATAGCTTTGGTCAGAAAAAGCAAGGGTAAGAGGAAAATGAAGGCTCAGACGATAGAGGAGCCTCAAGGCTCAACTACTGATGCACCCCAAGAGAGTTCAGGCACTAGGACTCTGAAGGAAATGAAGGGGAAAGAGCAGCAGTCTGAGGAGGAAGAAGACAGAGCCACTATCTCTGAGCTGCTTAAGAAGGAAAAACATAACCATAAATCGAAGAAGTCTTTGTTCTCTTCGATCGTAGAATCACTACCGATCGTAGAGTCTATACTTGATATCACTCCAAAAGTGGATCCTGCAATAATTTCTCAGCCTAATCAAACTTTCAGAGCTGAAGCTGAAAAGAGTGTTAAGGTTGTGGCTCAACCTAAGAAAATAAAGAGAAAGCTTATCAAGAAATACATTCTTGTCAATGAAGGAGTATTAAAGGAGGAAGATAGAAGAATAGCTGCTAAAAAGGAGCTACCTGAAGCTATTAAGGAAAATACAGCTCGGGTTGATGGGGAGCTTCCTAAAGAACTGGAACAGATAGGGATAAAATTGAGGCGAAGGCTTACAAAGTCCTTGTATCAAAAAAGGCTATAGCTGAGGAGGAACTACAAAGAGATTATCATGAACCTCCCTCAAACCCTCAAGAGATCTTAGCTTCAAAAACTGTAGAAATGGAGAGGATTGAAGCTATGGAAGTGGATAGAGCAGAAGAACAAAGAAGAGAAATGGAGATAATTGATGTAGTGGAAATTTCAAATGAAGACCGGGAAGAAGAAGAGGATGACGAAGTTAAAATTATCGCAATGGGCTGGGATGGATATAGGAGAGCCAACTACAATCAATTGTTCTCCTATTTACCTATGATGCCCTTTCATAGAGCCCAAATCCTCAACTCCTGGGATCACATATTCTGGACCTTCAAAGCTTATCCAACAATCTCTGTGCTAGCTCATGGATTCCCAGGCAACCTCACTTTTGACCAAAAGCTGATCACTAATGGTCCCTCTTCAGAAAATAGGTGTGAGGTACAATTTATTCCCATTTCTTTCAGGGTTAGTCACTGTCCACCATCAACCTTCAACCAATTCTACGAATTACCAAGATGGTTGGAAGTGATACTTCGTCCACTAAATCAATTTTTAGCTACAAAATCCCAACATTCTGTAACTGATTAACCAAGTATGCCTAATTTTGTATTGATCCAGTCTCTTACTATCTCTCACTCTACGAATATTGATCCCACTCCAATCGTAGAGTCACCTCTTCCTGAAGCTCAAACTCACACACATGCTCCTCCTTCAGATATCCCTTCCTCATCAACCAATAACTATATTGATCTTGATCTTGTTCTCTATAATCTGTAAAATCAAAATACGAGAGCCTCTCCTCCAAATACTCAGCAACTCCTTGAGCTTCTCTTAGATCTTCCTACCAAAACGGAGCTTTCTAATGCATCCCAGAAGGTGACCAAGGATATTCAAGAAGATCTTGAAGTTCACTCAGACCTTGTTCATATGAGGTTGACTCATTTGATCGATTCTGCCAACACCCTCCCCAGCAATCTAAGTATTGAGCTTACAAAGAAGCTTAGGGAGATCATCAAGGAATGATCTAGAGTATCAATGAAAGGAATCAAATTCACTTTAAGGCTGCCAAGAAGCATAATGAAGCAGTTCTCCTTTTGCAGAAGACTCAGGAATTCCAAAATACTCTTATGATGGAAAGTCTCACAAGTCTACGAACCTCAATAAAAGAATTCTAAGCATTTTCCATAGGTCAAATGAAATAAATAGAAACTGTCTTGGCCATTCTACAAAAGAAGGAATCTCGAACTGATTCTCTTGTCCAAGAAAATTGTGAAGACATTGCTTAATCTAGGAATCAGCTCCACGAGCTCGTCCAAGGCATGCATCGACTGTCTGAAGACATTTGAACCCTTGATGCTGACATAAAGAGGAAGAATAAAGGGGAAGGAGAGAAAGGCAAGGGCAGAGGCAAACTCATTATTCTATCTTCAAGGAGCCCTCCCTCAAGAAATCCTCGCCATCAGACTCCACGATCCGAACAGCAGTAGCGCCAACCAATTCTGATGGCACAACCACTAAAGAATCAAGGGCCATCTCCTAGCTCACAATGAGTAACCACTACTGGCCTAAACATGCCAGTTGGAGATCCTGCATTCATGAACAGACACGATCATGGAGAACGGCTAAGTCAAAGCGAGATAGAAGACATTGCATGGAGAGACGTAGTCAACAAGAGAATGAGAGCTGAAGAGTATGCCAATCCTCCAAGGAGCAAAAGGCAGAAGAAATAGAGATAAGTTAGAACTCATTTCTTATTGATGTAACTAAGCCTTATTATAATATCTATCTTTACAAACATCAATAAATTCATGTTTATTCTCTAGAGATTTCAGCTGCTCACTAAAACACTAAGTCTTATTTACTTTCTAGCAAATGCATCTAGAAATTGATGATCATGATACAAATCTCCTTGGTTATGTCAACATCAAATAGGGGAGATTGTTGAGAAATTGCATATTTAAATTTAATGTTAAAAGTAAATATTCATGCTTATTTATAAGGTCCTTTAAGGAATACATGTACAAGGACTTAGTGGTAGATCAAACTTGTTAGGTTGATCTGAGCTTTAATGTTTATCATTTTGTAAATGAATGTATAAAAGAAAAGATCAAAGCTATTAGGTTGATCTATGTCTTGAGATGTAATAGATAGGCTTCAACAGAATCGTAGTCTATTGAGTTGATCAAAAGAATGCTGAAGCCAAGACAGAATCATAGAGCATCGAGAATTGTAGTCTGTCTGCTTTGAAGGGCCTCTCCCGAAATTGTAGAGTGGTCCAAATGCCTACCTAGTCAAACTCAAGGATCGTAGAGTGCTCTCGGAAGCGTAGAGTCTACAAGTGAAGCAAGCTAAGATCATAGTGTGCCAGTACATAAAAGAAATCATAGTGTTCTCATCTACTAGTGTCGGATCAAGCACTAATATTGCAAGACACCACGATCATGATCGTAGTGTATCATCTGTCTGCATCAGAAGCATCGAGCCTTGTCCATTTGTTTAAGAATAAAAGTCAACAAATGTGGAATTGATTATAGACGTTGAGACTATCGGGAATCCCAATGACACAACATTCATCCTTAGTATATAACAAAGAGACATACTGAAGAAGCTAAGAAAAGTACTACATGTCAGCCAAAATACCTTTTCAGATGTTAGGTGAAATAGCAGCCTGTTGTGTCAGTGGACCAGACGGCTAATCAGAAGATATGCAGAAAGTCTCCATCAGTGTTCAAAAATTTCAAATACAATTAATGCTTCAACGGATGCCTTCAAACGAATACATTTCAAAGGCACCTTATATGCAATGCAAGAATTAACTAAGCATACAATGAAATGCTGAAGAACACTCAACGCTCAACTCTACGATCTGAAAAGAAAGCTTGCTCAGCTACTCAGTTCTTTCGAATACAAGCTTAACGGCAACTGAGCAACACCATTCAAGAACTCAACTATCATTAAGTGAAGTAAGAAGTTTCAAGTCAGTTGGACTTGAAGAGTTCTAAAGTGAACTAAGAAGTTTCAAGACTACCGGTCTTGAAGGAATCTGTGAGATTCAAATAGTGTAAAGATATCCTTAGTGGATTTCCTACTCAAGGAGTAGAAGACTGGACTAGGAGCTTTGAGTGCTCTGAACCACTTAAAAATATTGTGACTCCTATATTCTTGTCATAACTGTTATATATGATATAACTGCTTATCTCCTATTAACTCGTTTTATCTTAAAGGGAAAACTAACAAATCTCAAATTCCGCTGTGAATAAATCATTATCAAATCTGACAAGTATTTTATAAATTTTTTTAAAAAATATATATTCAACCCCCTTATAGATAACTATTGTGCCTCTGGGAACTAAAAATTATATATATATATATATATATATATATATATATATATATATATATTTGACATGTGTGTGTGTGCTGTGTGTGTGAGTATGTGTGTGTATGGTGACTAATGTGGTGGTGTGGGTAATGGATGGTGATGTGTGTCTGTGTGTGTGTGTGTGTGTGTGTGTGTGTGTATATATATATATATATATATATATATATATATATGTTATAAGTTTTATTTTATTAGATTATAAATAGAATATATTATATTTTATTTAAAGTTTTTATTTTATTAGAATATTTTATTGCATAGTAATGAATAGTAAAATCAAAATTTTGCGCCAGTTGTGCCTGTGAATAAAAACTACTGTGCGTCCGTGATTTTATTTTTTAAATAGTATTCTTCCATTCTTCTATAAATAGGATGATTAGTTTAGAATTGAAAATCAAATCAGATTCAGAGAATTCTTGTTCTATAAGACTATAATATTGAGCGTATTTCTTTTGAGTTTAAGAAAGTTTTGAGTGTAGAAAACACTGAAAGTTTCTTTAGGAATATCACCGCCCTACCAGTCAGAAGTACTCTCCTTTTAAGGTATGGGGTATTATTTATTTCATATTCGCTTACAATATTATTTTTCGTATTCGTAAGGAATTTTATTTTCATTCAATATTCGTAATAAATATTATTTTCGTTCAATATTCGTAAGGAATATTATCTTAATTCAATATTCGTAGGATATTAGTTTCGTTCAACAGTTGTAAGGGATATTATTTTTGTTCAATATTCGTAAGAAATAATATTTTCTCCCATACTCTGTAGTATGTAAGTAATATTATTTTGTTTCAGATTCGAATTCTGCACTCATTTTGATAAGTATTACTTCTATACTCCGTAAAATTAGTAGAATATCCTTAAAATTTGCTCTTCATCTAGTGTGTAGATGGAGTGTTGATTGGTATGATTATGACCAGAGATTATTCAGTATAATCATGACCTGTAATATTACAAATGATGTGGTAAAAGTCCTCATTGGCCCGTAGTGCATTGATGGACAGTTGTTGGCATAATCATGACCATTGGTGATAACACGAATATCTTTGGCCCGTAGTGCATGGATAATTCGTGGATGTGATACTAATGAATATCCTTGGCCCGTAGTGCATGGATAATTTAGTGATGTGGATTATTTACTGAGCTGAGTATCAGCGATAAAATTTATGATAAATTTTAAATCATAGAAGATAGTAGATATAATGCTCTACTTGACTTTTTTAATGGATTGCTTGTTCCGCTACAGTTAAACTTGTTGTTTATTGTATTCTATCAGTTTAACCTGTTGAAGGGTAATGATAATTTATTCTGCATTATCTTAGTCATAATATTTCTTACTGGGCTAGTTGAGCTCACCCTTTTGCTTTCACTGTTCTCTTTAGGAAATGAGAACATAGCCGAGACTAGTCAGGGAATGGAGTGATAGTTCGAGATGGTGGTTGTAGTAGTCCTCACTACTCTATGAAATAGTGTGATAATAAATGTAATGAGGACTCTATTTGAGTTTAGATATTGTCTTTGAGATAATATTCGTGTAAAAACTCTCAGCTACACTTTTGTCGTATTGTATAAATTAAGTTTGTATTTGAATTATGTACCATGTATTTGGCGACTCAGAATGGATTGTGTATACCTATTTTGGGGGTGTCACAGTTGGTATCAAAGCTTAGGGATATGATCCATGGCTGAGATGTGAGACTAGAACTAGGAGGGAAGATACAGGTAAATCCTTCGCTATTATGACCTACCTAAGCTTAATTGTTATTTAATTAGTCGGTCAGAATTTAGGGATAATATGTGGCATGACAATTAACCCTTGTTTTGTGGTAGTATTTGAAAATGACATCTGAAAATCAAGAGATGAACTTATATAGAGTTTTAAGTGATCAATCGAGGAGATCCATTTAAAGTATAAATATTATAGTATAATATTTTGTTATAACAAAGATTTTATTGGGGAGTACTAATTAAGTTATTTAAACTTGATTGTAGGATTTCAGGCGAAGAAAGAAATTAGAAAATATCCATGTGGTGAGTGATGAATTTAATAGTGAGGGAAGAAGACGAACTGTGGAGAAATTTATTAGGAGAAGAACTTTATGTTCGAAATGTAGAACTGAAAAATCGTATTCATGAGTTAGAAGAAACAGGCTGAAAAGAACGACAGGCGGTTGTGGAGCAAAG